>VWZO01013601.1:1134228-1206868 GCA_013396975.1 Bucco capensis
TGCCAGAGACATAACACCCCCCCCCCCCCTCCCACCGCCTCAACCCTTCCTCGGTGGCCTGCCGGCGACCCCGAAAGCCCACCCTTTCAGGGAGCTGCTGGCGATTTCCCCCCCACTCCCCGTGCTCCTCAGGGCGACACCTCCCCCCCACCCCCTTCGGGGTCTTGCTGGCGACCCACCAAACCATCTCTCGGAGACTTGCCGGCGATCCCCAAACTGCTCAGAGATCTGCTAACACCCCCCAAAAGCTTTCGTGAACTTCCAAACCCTTAAGTACTCCTCAGGGATTCCCGGAACAAACTGTTTCCCAGGTGCCTTGTCAATAGCTGCCCCCTAAATGCCCTCAGGGGCTTCTGGAATTGCCCACAATCACCCAGCGGGTACCATCTCGGAATTGCCTCTCTGAGGCATTTAGGAACCTCCCAAATTCACCTTCCTCAGTAGCTAACCTTAGGACACCTTCCTAGTGCCCAGGTCCAGATCTTCCAGGGAGCTTCTGTATCCTAACGATGATAAGTATGCCCAGGATCAGCAGAACCACATCTTACTTCTTTTCTTCCTTACTCTTTCCATCTGTAATATTTTCTTGGAGTTGCAGAAGTCAAATTTGAGCTCTTGCTCCCCACAATTGCCCCCTGTTATCTGATATTTGAGTTCCCCACCTCCTGAAGCTGCAGCTCCCCTTTTCTTTTCTTTTCCCCTGCCATGTCAGAGTTGCACATCCCTGTGCCTTCTCTGAGGGCCCCTGCCAACCCAACAATATCTCCCCATTGCTTTTTGCCCTCCCCCAATATCACTTTTCTAGCCCCCCTCCTGTGGCCCTGTTGGATGTGGCACAAGTTATTCTCTAGTATTTGGATCTCTGTTCTCTGAAAGGTGCAGCCCTTGCTGTTATCACCTACAGACAGTTCATGCCTCCTTCAGCATCTTCCCATCCTTTTCATGGTTGCATCCCAATTTCCCCCATCTTGTACTGTGCTTATTTTTCCTTTCTGTAGTCATATAGCAGAATTTAGCCTGGTCAAACAGTGATAGTTAGTCTTTGTTCCCAGCTTTTTCTGCCCTACTTTGCCTTCCTGGTCAGATAACAATCCTTGATTCCCTTGTCCCAGTCACATTTTACCCCTCTGTAACCTGTTCTGGAACAATAACACTATGTTTAGGGTTTAGTAACAGTATTCTTCAACTACAACGGCAATTGTGGTTCCTCTGTATTGTTACTGTAAGAGAGGAGGTGAAGATTTCCTTCAGCCTTAGACTGGGAACCACCCATAGGGAGTTGTCCTTTTCTGTACTATTTTTACTATAGCTGCATAATTTTTTTTTGTAGCTGTTAAAGTCCTGTATAGCTCCTGGATTGTTGCGTGGTATGTTTCTGCTTAGAAATACCAGGTTAGTTATTCTTCTGCTATCACCTTCCTCTCATCTCTGAAGCATGGGCAAACACAGTTGTTGCTGTGTGGATGCAGGAGGCTTTCAGTGGTGATGCTGCTAGCTCAGTGTGCTTATCTTGTATTCATGGTGAAGGAGAGTAAATGCCTGCATGGTGCAGTGGCTGAAGCATTAATCATAGGGATCTTTTCTCTGCTGGCTAGTTTGCTCTGCTTTCACACACATAATGTATCGTCATTCTGCTGCTTATCATTGTTTTGCTATGTTGATTCTAGTTTCAAAAACCCCCGTGACAAAGTATGGTCATATGTGAGGACTGTGTGCTCACTTCATTACGCATGGCAGGGCTGCTTCCTCCATCTATCTACAAAGTGCTGCTGATTCTGTCACTCACTACTAAGGCACTGCAGATCAGGGCTGTGTGAGTGAGGTGGTTCTTTCAACCACAACAGGGAATGGTGAAGCCCTCTAAATGGATTCAAGTTCAGCGTATCAAGTAGATCTCAGATGTGCTGGTTAGCACCACGTGACCTGATTTAGTCTGTTAATCTGCTGTGAAAGAAGTATGCCTTTTGACATCTTTTCCTGCACACAGGATGCTGAATATCAAAAATCTGCCTTGCTGCAGATTGAATGACCCTTGTGATTTCTTAGTACCACTTGTGGGAGGAGTTCCATATGGGAAGGGAGGAACGGTGCCATATTCTCACTTTATTATCTATGTCGTGGTGTTTGTGATAAGAGCAAGGACAATGACTTTGTCTGTGCTAGAGTGGGAACTCTTTCTCAGAGCAGGATGTTAAAGATGCTAAGGTAAAAGGTGCACTGGTTTTTAATTTTATTTTTAATAGAGCAGAACACATCCCCATGTCCTTACTTAATCATTTGCCCTGTTTTACATCACTTCCTGCGTCAGCATGGTTGGAAAAAACCACTTGAAATATGTGAACATAAACATGTTAAGAACAACGATTATAAACAGATATTGTCTACAGCTATTAAGTGTCCTGTGTGTTAATCTGCAGAAGACCTTCAACTAAACACTGTCAAATTTTCCAAGCCCAAGTGTTATGATATCAAGGATTGATTTGTTCTGTGGCTTGTTGATGTCCTTTTGTTTCATCATAATTTTTTCTGCGTGCTGCTGCATGTATACTTTTTTTTTTGCCCTGAGGGCAAGGAGCAAAGACAACTTTGTGAGTAATCATAGCTCTGATGAGACTTTGAGGAGCTTTCCTCCTCCGTAAAGGCAGACAGACCTAATTCTGAATTTGTGTACTGAATGACAGAATGCAGACTGCCATAAGCTGTAGAAGCTGTTGGACAGGTCCATCAGAGTGACAGTAAGAGATGCAGCCAGACTTTTACTGTGGCCTGGGGATATAAATCTCTTTTAGCTACCTCTTTTGCTGTAGTTAGCTCAAAACTATGCCTGTAAGTGCAGGAAAGTAAGCAAAGTTTGCTGTAGCTGTGGAGGTGCTCAGAATTTGTTCGTCACAGTCAAAAACACTTTGAAGATATGTTTTCCTTCCTCTGCTCCTGTCATCTGTTTTCCCAAGGAGCTCTGCAAAATAAAGCAGCTTGCTTACAAGACCATAAAACTTCAGTGAAATTGCTTCTGAGCCTACAGGTTACTCAGCTGTGTTTGACTGAACTGTGTTGGTGTGGTAATGCTATCCAAACAGAATTGTTTGGATGTGTAGATACTGAGACTTTGACATGCAATGTCTGAAGGCAAATCATAGCTATAATGTCTGTTTAGCTGGAAAATCTATCCCTTGTGAAGATATAGGACAGGGAGAGGAGGAGTGGAAAGCTAAGTGTTTGTCAAGTGAAGTGCTATATTTTAGTATACTTTTTTTTGAGGAAAATAAGGTATGAGAGAAGTCTATTTAGCAGTTTCTTAATAGTTATTCTGAGGAAGGAAGAAAACAGCAAATGATCAGGTATATGTGGTAGCTTTTCTGCTGTTGTCTCAACTGACAAAGAATTAGAGGCAGTGTAGAATGCTCGATCAGCCATTTTGAGACCTGTTGGACTTGTACCAGCATCAAGCTTCATAGTACACTTTTAGCCCCTCTCCTAGTCTCAGACTGGCATTGGTGCAGTGAGAGAAACTGTTGGTCGATTAAGATAAAATATTTTTGAATGGATGGGAATTAATGGAAGAAATGAAATAAGGGAATGATGATGTGTGCGAGGAAAGCAGCAGGAACCTCACTCTCGCCTTCTAAGCAGTGTGGAAGACTCATGTGGAATCAGCTGAAGTGGTAATATCTCACCTGGCATGCAGGAAGACACAGTAATATCAAAAGTGGTCCTGGGAGGTGAGGGTGGAATGAAGGAGCACTGCACCTTCCATGGGCTCTGACAGTAAAAACATGCTTCTTCCTTTGCACTTGACCTTTCATTGTAAGTATCTCATTACAAACCTCAGAAAGCAGGAGAGTGGATGAATAGGCCATCTTCTCATTTCATTCATCAGTTAAGTGTGATTTCCAGCTTGCCAGCTTTGGTATGTTGAGATCTCAGTTTGTTTACCAGACAGGATTTCAGCAACGTCCTTGGGTGGCATCAGGAGGACTTCTTGTTTAGACTAATTCAGTCTAACTTTGGTTTAGATTTATGTTTATGAGTAATTTCTCTGCAGTAGTTTAGTTTTTATAACCACTTTTCATAGCCTTGAGCTTTTAAAGACAAGATTGCAGTATATATTTCAACAGAGTTGTGAACAGAGCAAGCAGCTCTCCAAACTTTCTGGGATATTGGAAGCTATCTAGCTCCAGTAGCAGAGATATGTCAGATTAATTTATACTGTGAAATGCAGGATAAATTAACTGCTACTAAGCTTTGTGCTCCAGTGGTCAGACTTTTTTCAGCATCTGAACCAGTGAGTTTCTGATTTCTGTGTTGTGTAGCAGTCTGTTGTCTAGATAAGTTTTGCACTATGGAAGGTTTTGATTCTCCTTCTGATTGGTAGCTTTGAGCTCTAGGAGCCACCCTGAAGCATACAGACAAGAAAAACTAGGAGGAAGCAGAATGCTTCTCTTTGTGTTTTGTGTAAGTTTTCAGAGCAGAATAAACTGAGTTCTCAAACATGTAGTAGGCAGCATGGGCAACTGAAGAAAGTCCGTTTTATTTTTTCTTGTATTGTCCAATGGGTAACATGTCCTTTTTACAGCTAAAGAAGTGTTATTTTTATTTCTGGAAGGCAAATTTTTTAAGGTTTTCTGAGATGCAATTAGACTGCGAAAATGGAGACATTTATTTGTTTGATACAAATATTGAAAGAAGTACAGTGATAAGAAATGCATTTCAGTAAAGAGACAATGTAAAAGAAATATACAACAAATGAGGAGGGAATTTTCAGGAATTCATGGCTGAAATCATGTCTGGCATCTTCCACTAAAACGTATTAAAACGTCTGTCTGGTTTCCTTATGCTGCTTTCTAACAGGGTGTCTTAAAAGAGAATATTTTAGGAGCTTCAGATGTCATAAATTGTAGTGGCTCATGCTTTAGTCTAGGTAGAAACTGGGAACTCATCACTTAAAATGAGAGATAATTGCTTCAAAACATTTTTTTTGGTTGAATTGAAACTGAACATCTTGAGCACAGGTTTTCTGAACGTGATTTTTCTTGGATTAGCATCACAAACAGACTTGTGCCTTCTCTGAGCACTGAGGAAAAAGGTAGGATTTTAGGCAAGGGTACATGGCAGTAAGAATGTTTCTGTCCCTTAAGTCAGTCTACTTTATATTTTGTGTGGTCTTCAGAGTCCTCTGTTCTGACAAAATTTGGGAACCCTTCCAGTGCTGTGTTACCACTGGTGTACTGTAAGTTTGCCTTGCTGCTGGACGGTTTTGGATGCTATGTGAAAGCAACAGCTGTTAGTTCCTTTTTTAAAGAAAAAACAAAACAAAACCAAATTACAAAACCACACACACTTGTAGCTTTTCTCATTCCTTCTAACTATAGTCCAGATTCCAGGAACTGAAGAGCTAACATTAAAATTTTACATGTTTTGAGAATATGGATCTACTTAGACAACATTGCAAAAAAGTACATTGCCAGGCTAGTAATTATCAGTTCTCTCAAAATTAGAGACAAAATAAAATTGGCATTAAAGGGTTTTTTCTTTCCTTAAATAAAACTAAATTGAATATTTAGAATATTCCCCCCAACCAAAACTTGTTGCTACAAAACATCATTGATATTTTAGTTTGAAGGAGTACTGGATTATAAATGAAAACTCTAAAATGTCTATCTCCAGATTACCTGGTTAGAAAATCTAGTATACCATGTAAGACACTGCATAAGTTTACCTTCTTTAATTACAAATGCAATGTGATTCTTTCTAAAGTAGAAGCTATACCTGCATACTTAGCAGAAGTGAGATAAAGAGAGGGTTTTGTATTCCCTATTTCCTTGAAAGCTTAGGGTTTACACTAGATAGTGTTACAGCAGCATAAAAATTACAGGGCAAAATACTGTCCAAGTGAAAAGCACATTCCTCTTGGAATATGTTTTTTCACTATCTCAAATGCACAAGCCATTATTTAAAGAAATTTTTATTAACTCTCCACTTAAACCATTTGTTCCCTGCTTTTTCCCCACTAAGTAGTTTCTTGTTTCACTAAATTCATGTGTCTCTTAAAGAAAGAAGATACTTCTGTTTGGTTCTGCAGCCCTGTGGGACAATTATGCAGACAACTAGCTGAAGCAGTGATCCACATCAGCTGCAATTTTTTGTGATTCCATCTTGTATGCATTATGGAAAGCACTTGGGAAAGCAATAAGCTTAATGTGCATGCCTGGGTCAGTAGTGCTGCATTTCCACAGGAGCATTCCAGTACTTCCACAGGGTACAGTGCTTACTGTCTGCAGTCCCTGGGCTACATGTGGACAGCAAAGCAGCTACAGAGAGGAGGAGGTCCAAAGCCCTCCATACATAAAGGGAAAAGGTGGCTTGCCTGGCTAAAAGATTACCACTGCTGAGTTTGATAATTGATTAATATGTGATTACTCTGTTTGGGTTAGAGGATGTATGTTGTGTTTTTTTTCTCAGGGTCTCATTGCTAAATTGGAAAGTGTTACACGTGATACTATTCTAATCTTGTAGTTTGCTTTTTTTTTTTGAAAAAGAAAACACTATCTTGAATCACAGAATGTTAGGGGTTGGAAGGGACCTAGAAAGATCATCTAGTCCAATCCCCCTGCCAGAGCAGGATCACCTAGACGAGGTCACACAGGAGTGCGTCCAGGCAGCTTTGAATGTCTCCAGAGAAGGAGACTCCACAGCCTCCTGGGCAGCCTGTTCCAGTGCTCCCTCACCCTTACTGTAAAGAAGTTCCTCCTCGTGTTAATACTAAACCTCCTGTGATCCAACTTGCTCCCATTCCCTATTGTCCTAACATTGGATGACATTGAGAAGAGCCTGGCACCCTCCTCCTGACACTCGCCCTTAACATACTTGTAAACGTTAGTGAGGTCCCCTCAGTCTCCTCTTCTCCAGGCTGAAGAGACCCAGCTCTCTCTACCTGTACTCATAGAGCAGATGCTCCACTCCTTTAATAATCTTGGTGGCTCTGTGCTGGACTCTCTCCAGCAGCTCCCTATCCTTCTTGAGCTGGGGGGCCCAGAACTGGACACAGTATTCCAGGTGAGGCCTCACCAGGGCAGAGTAGAGGGAGAGAATAACCTCTCAAATACATAATGTTTGTATCAAGCACATTGTATTTAAGTCTTGCAAATGTTAATAAATATAGCTATGTAATACTCTAGCAGGGAGAGGTATACCACCTGAATTTCCCATCTAGGGAGTGGAGATACATGCTTCTTATGTCAAATGCATAAAATCACACAGGGCATCCCCAGGGGAGCTGGGAACTGAGACAGGTGGTGTAAGCTCCAGGGTAATGTCTTGACCTGTGAAACAGCCACTTTTGCTGGTTTTTGAAAGTCAGAAGTGTGGCCGATGAAGTAGGGAGGGTATGTTGCCTTCTTTTCAAGCTACTCTCTACTGAGGTGGCTTAGAGAACTCTTTTAGAATGTGTAGATCTATCGCTGAGATTTTATTGAAGGTCAGTATTCTGGTAACTCAACACAAGCCCTTTCTATTGAGCTGGAAGCTAACAAAGTGATGTTCCCAGGGCTGTGCTAGTCTTCCTTGTTATTACTGGTGTTGATGAAGATGTCTTGGCGTGGTCAAAGGTACTTGCAGGACATTAAAACAGGGAAAATGGAAAAACAAATTAAAAACTTTGGAGTAGCCTTTAAAAGCAATGCTAAATGGATGAGGGGAAAAAAAAACTTAAAAGCATAGGTTGTTTAATACATAAATATGGAAAATCTGATAACGACAATTGTTACAGATGAGATAAAAATAAATTCCAAGATACCTTAAGTATTAATTAAATGGCTGAAGGCCAAAAGCTGCTTTCTGTTCTCAACAGTATAATTCCATTGGAATACCAGTTGGAGTAAAAGGATCAGGATTTGGCCCTACATTTACCAACCACTACCAAATAAGGCTTCTTGCAGAATTCAGTAGCAGAGTTGATGGGAATCCAGACACAGTGGGAGGAAGGTGTCATTCTCTTAGCCTCTTCCACACAAGGGCAAAGGATTCCATTTTCTTCTTCAAGGTATAACTTTCACTTTCCCATGTCTTGAAGTTCTTCTGAGTACTTTCTGCTGACTTTTCCTTCCTACTTGGCCAAGATCTTCATGATATTTAGCAGTATGGGAAGGACCTGGGTGGTTATGATTGTGAGGATGAGATCCACAGCTGTATTCTGGATATGCTTTCCCTTACATTCACTATTGTAATAGCACTGGTAGTGCTTTCTCAGCCTGATACTTCCGTATCAAATGGCTCTGACATGCCACTATGGTAAGTGCCTGGCTCATTCTACGTGCCGGTGAAGTGGATGGGTGGGCTTAGATGGGCAGCAGTGTTTTTTGATAACAACTTGGCTGTCCCTTAATAAGAGTGTTACTTAAGCTCTAGCGGTACAGGCTGCACGTACAATGCTGTGATTCAAAATGAGGTTATATGCTGTGTTTGGGCAGCAGAGCCATGTGGTTCTGAGTTGATAGAAGGTGCTCGTGCATAGCTGTGACAGGCATATCTCAGAGTTGAAGGTTTCACAGCAGGTAATGTGTTTTGACATTTGTTGTGTATCAGTATGTAGTTGTGTATGTATAATTTAAGATGATATAAAAAAATCAGCACATTTTTCATGCTTGTCCTTAGTATAAAGTTCATGTTTAATTACTACCCTTTAGAATTTTATTCCGTTCCAGAGTTTTCAGGTAGCTTTTAAACTGTTGCTTTTTGGCTTTGGTTATCTTTGTGGATGGATTTGAGCCCTTTCAGCTTTACTGTAGTTTTCTGGGATGACTTAAACTTTGTGCTCAGTTCCCCTCTTGTGATAAATGTGTTTGGGAAGCATGTCTGGAGCCTATGGAAAGCATACTGAGGGCTGAAATAGCATGCCAGGAGTTGTCCAGCTACTAACTCATCCTGAATCAGTGTGTTGGTGTGTTTTTCATTCTCTCTTCTAAGTAGCTGACCATACTGTTCATCTATTTGAAGTACTGTGCTTGGAGCTTTCTAACTGGGCTTGTTTTACCAGGGAACTGCATGATGTATGCTAGTATGTTGTGTTTCCTTTCTCATATGTGTGCAGCCTTTCTGTGTGCTTTCATTTTTTTTCTTTGTTAATTTGTTCACTTTAGGTCTATGAGTGCTTGTCCCTTTTAGAAGAGAATCATTCACAGTCATAGCAGCTGAACGTGGTATTGAAGCTGATTCAAAGACCTGTTCTTTGTTTACTGGCTGCAGCATTAACTAATGAAGAAGGAAGTGTTTGAGCATTTGTGTCTGTGCCAAGGCAGATTCTAACTTAAGATGTTTATTTGGTACAAGCTCCTGTTTTTCACTGCTGGTCTGTAGAATAAACTTGCATTTCCTGTTACAGTGACATTTCAGCTACTCTATCGACAGATTGCTTCGCGCTGCTCTGAATTCTGCTTGTCTTAGTTGCAGAGAGTCTATGCCGACAGCTGTCAGCCAAGCTTGCCCCTGGTCTCTCATTGGGTATTCAGAGCCCAGCTATAATTCAGGAGAGCTAGAGGCTGGAAAACAGGGAAGACTGGAGAATGATTGTTAGAGGAGATTTTATAGGCTTTCTCATGTGGGTGTATAGAGGTCTGTGTTGTAATCTGACAGTTTACCAGTTTAAAAAGTGTAGGTTATTAAACCAGAATGGTATTAAACAATGTACACAAAAAGCCTAGCCAGTACGCCATTCATCAGGAGACAGCTTGCCTTCTGTTGCTGAATTGTTGACTCACAGTCCTAACTTCTATTTTGACATTTGATTCCTGTGTCTGTCCTCTGTTTTTCTTTTCTTTTTCCCCTTCTTTTTGAGTCCTTTTGTTACAATGAGTTCACATGTCTTGTTCTTTTGATACAGGTAGAAGAAATTTTAATGGAGTTCTCACTTTTGCCAGAGCCAAGTGTATTTAATGTAGATTTCCCAAACAGGACACAACCTATAAATTCCTTGTGCTGCCCTATAGATATGATATCTCTCTCTGCATCCCATCCTTAGACTTACTTTACTGATCCAGATTTTTTTCCCCCTCAGGCTTCCTGGAGTAAATTTCCAGGGTGTAACCACTGTCAGGTGGAAGGATGTTGCTCTCAGGTTGGCTTGTTAATCCCTAGCTTTTTGACCTTTCATGTCTTATCAGATTGGTTAGGTTTATTCTTGTAATTTGTTGGCTTTACTGTATTGCATTTGATTTCTAAATAAGTATTAATTCTGTAGTTATGACCACAAAGGGCATTAATGGAGCCAGCTAGTAAAACTGTTCTACTCACAAGACACAGCACTCCAGCTTTGTACCTGCCCGAGCACGGCAAGGCTGTCTTGCCATGTTTGAGTGACTGCCCATCTTTTTTTGCCACAGTTTAGCCGATGTCAGTGACTAGATGAGATTGCTTGGTCTCTGGGGATCAGCTGCCATGAAAATTCCTTAGTAAGCATATGTAAAGACAGCCTGTCAGTTTCACATATGCTTTTCTATTTTGTTTTCTCCTTCTGTGTGTGTTTGGTGCTTTCTTCAGTCAGTTATTTGTTGTTTGGCATTAGTACCCAGTTCAAAGTTTTGTACTACATACAAATAAAAACAGTCTGTGCCCTGAAGTTTTTACGTTCTGAAGACACATGGAAAGCAGAGAAATCCAGATGCTGAGGACTTAAGTATTTGGGATTCTTTAGTTGCTTTCTAGATAGTCTTGAATTATTTTGCTTTTACCTTGTACACAGTTCTTTTTCTGTGTTGTAAAGAAACATCAGTGGAGCGCAATTCTTGTGTCAGATATGCTGTACTGAATAACTTCCCCTAAGAATATGTCATGATCTCAGCTGCAAAATAGCTTGTATTGTTCTTCCTCTGTCTATATCAAACACAGTTTGGAGCCTCCCTGTGCCAAAGAACGCTTGTCAGTCTGACAACTGGGTATGGTTGATAGCTACCTTTAGCCTGGCTAGTAGGGTCTTGTTTTCCAGATTAGGAAATTGGTTAGATTAAGGGCCCTACTTCCAAATGGGGCAAGAGGCTCAAGCTTCAGGAAAGGATGGGCAGCTCCTGTTTTTCACAAAGTGAGCAGTATTACATGCTGGAAAACAAAAGATACAGTCTGAAATTAGCTGCAATCTGACATGATCGTTCTACTTTTTACTAGAATCATTCATTATCAGTATGGAAAGCATTTCATCTGTGTAGTCTGGCTTGCTGGTCTCCTGACACGCGTTATTGGATACAGAGACACTTCAACTGCAAAAAATGTGATTGTGTCTTACTGGTTTTGTGAATGCCTACTGTTAATCATTTGGCTTCTTGCTTATATGAGGTGAGACAGTGTGAAGGGGAAGCAATGAAACATAAGGCTCTCCCTGTCTTAAGTCCTTAAGTGCTCCGAGTTGTTTGAAAGCATTCCTATTGAGGTCAGTGGCAAGATTTTTCTTTTGTCAGTTCAGGATTATGCCTGAACCCTGCACCCATTTTTACAGGGAAAATCTGAGAACATATTATTTCTTTTCCTAAATGTCAAGTTTTAAAAGGGGATGAGTTAGAGGCAGGATTGTGTATTGGTCTCTGAACTAATTTTTTTTTTTTCTACAGGAAGTCACTTTTCGTCAAGGCCAAAGATAGTGAAATGCTAGAAATTTCTTAGGGCCCTGCCTTTCAGCTGTCTAATCATGTTCATTGCAGAGACACGTAAGACCATAAGACTCTCTACTATTTGCAGTGTTGCTTTGAATTCTCAGTTTATTTAGTTACCTTTCTTTATGCTGTCTTGTAGTATGATACAAGGAGGTCACTGTTGAAACTGTTAGCAGATCGTATTAGGCTTGATTCAAGAAGATACTTCATTTTTTCAGTATTGTCTACCCATGGAGTGCCATGCCACAGGACAGACACAACGCTGGATAGAAAGCAGTCTGGATATTTCCTTCACAAGCAATTCTTACGTTTATCCTTGATAGAATGTAATCAAACCTCATGATGTTTCAGGGCAGTAGCTTTGCCCATAGTATCCAATATATGACACTAAAAATAGATTTAACTCTTTTTTGTTATAGGAGAAGTAATGTCACTTTTGCCTTCATAAATTAAACGCCTAGTATTACAATCAGAGTAATCTTCAATTAAAAATCTACAGAGAGGCTGATGTGCAGAAATAACTGTTCAGCTCCCTCCTTTTATTTCATTTGCTATCACTTTGCTGTCAGTCCTTTCCCAGTTAATTTTCTTCAGCCACCTTCCTCTGCAAGTAGCAAGTCCCATGGCTGTAAAATTAGAATAGAGGAGAAAGGCAGCAGTGCTTGAATCATTTTAGAAAGTCATCTTGATCTTATCTCCAGCCCTTTCCGCCCAAACCCACCAAACTCTACTGAGCTGTATGCCTATAAATAGAACAGCAGCTCTCATGCAGAGATGGGCAGCTCTGAACCAGAGGCTTGTTTTCTCTGAGCAGTGCGTGTTTGCAAGAGCTCACTTCTCACTGGCCTTTCATGTCTGAGTTACGTAGCTGTAAGGTTTTCTATAGATAGAGGCTGGCAAACGACATGAGCTGCTACTTAGGGAGGGGCAATGTGACCTCTGGAATTATTGCCTTATGGTTAAAAAGAAAAGGTTTCTGTTTAAAAGAGGAATGGAGGAATACGTGTCTTGTAGAGAGGTGAGTGAGCCCTGCCGAGGTTAGGGGAGCCACCTGATGTGCAGTACTCAGGAACTGAGCATGGCTGACGGGAGATGAGGGAAAGCAGAGGCCTTGTTTTGCTGTGAGTTACGTTGTGGTGGGCTGGGCAAAAGTTTGAGCAGCCAGAGAGCTGCTGACCAAGCCTGCAGAGTGTGGGGCTCTAGCTGACCCCAGCTTAAGCCTATCTGTGGATAAGCATAGCAACGGAGCTCTGAAATCTCCTCCTGCAAGTTGCTATTTTTTGATCAGACTTGATATCTTTGTGCTTTGCTTCCTGGCAGTCTTCCCCAGGATTTTTAATTCCTCTCTGACTTCAATTCAGGGCTTTGCAGAGTTCAGTAGCTACTTTCCCTGTCATATTTTTAAATTATATTTGGTTTTGTCCAAGGAATACAAAAGGTTGATCCATGTTTCTGTCTTAATCTGGAAAACCTCTTCCACTTTCCTGTTTTCTTCCCTGCAGAAAGTGAACTGCAGAAATGTGTGATTTCTTTTGCATGGCAGTTTAGACACTGTTACTTTGCATTTCTCATTAACACTCTGGTGCTGGAAGTTACTCATTAGATAGACATATATAGTCCAGTAGGACTCTGCAGAGTTGGGCTGTGCTGTTTGTTCCACTTGACATATAGGAGATGGAGACATGCAGATTGAAAATTGCTTTATTGGGATCTTGTAAAAAGTCTGTGACAGAGTAGGAGCCTGAATGCACTTTTCCTAATTCCAGAAGAGTACCTTCAGCTCTAGCCTCACCTTTAGGGTTGTTTCAGGAAGGGATGCTGTTGGGCCAGTCTTTGAATTCTGTTTTCTCTTACACTAAAGCTTCAGAATAAGATCGTGGCTGAATTTCAGACTCAGCACCAGCTCTAAGTTAGTTTAATGTCTTATTTCTGAGTGTCACTGTAGTATGTTTAACTTCTGGACCCTAAAGCCACTCCCAGATGCCTTATGGCTTCTTATAGTGTATTCCTGCCACTTTGTGCCTGCTGTGACTTGTGGAAAAAAGATGCCAAGACATCTTTCAGTGACTGCTTCAGAGTTGTGGGGAGCTGATGGATGAGACGGACATTTTTTTATAGGAGCTTAATCTTTTATTGCACATTTTCATTATCTCTTTTCATTCTGCTGGAAATACTTGGGAGTTTGGCAATTCCTGGTTGAACCAGGCACGCTGAGTTGGTGTTTGCCTTAGCACTAACTGGTATTTCCGCCTGTGTGCAGGCGGCTTTGTGAAACAGAACTGGGAAACAGTGAGGTTTGGGATTCGCTAGCTTCAGAGTTGGCCGGGTCCCAGACTCCAAGGTAGATAGTGTTTCTTTTAGAGGAGATAGAGGAGCTCTCACTCTTTTCTCTTTCCCAGTGTAGTGCAGAAAGGTATATAGTGGCTGGCAGCTGCCTTTCACATCTGGCGGTATGCAGGAGCCCACTCTTTCTCAGCTGATTTGTGAGTAGAGGCATCACCATGGTGGTCCAGGCCCTGTGATTTCTCAGGCTAGTTTGAGGATGGCTCAGTCTAGCAAGAGAGGAGCATTGTCAGATGGATGTTTCTTCTTATAATCAACATTTGTTTCCAAGTGCTTTTTGAGGAAACTTTTTGCTTGGCAAGGGCCAGTGTGTATGGAAAGTATTAAAATTTGCAGCCATTTCAAAAAGGAAAGACCTGCATTAGAAGTATATATAACATTTTAAAAGCAAGTTTAGTGCCTTGGAGAGGATTTCTAAAACTAAGTAAACCCTGTGGATCAGTAAGAGTATTTATTCTGTGTTCTGTAGTAGCCTGGCAGTGTCACTGTGTTTGTGAATTAATAGATAGTCATTAGTGACCTGACTGTTAAAAACCTGAGTTACACTGAGACCTCTGGTATGTTAAAGCTGTGTCACTTTCCAGGCATCAAGATACAGAATAACCTGTTTTACGAGATTGTCAGACCATTTGTTCCCTATGTTTTAACTGTGTGTTTATCATGCTGGGCTTTTACAGTAAGCAGTGGGTTCCTTGGGGCTGTTTCTTAGGAAAAGAAGTAGGTTTCTTGTGGTACTGAGACATGACATAGCACACCATTTGCAGTTCCTAGGCAATATCTTCAATCAGTAATTTGAGGCTGAACCCTCAGCTCTGACTTTTTTGCCTTTTGTCTTTCAAGCTGCACTTTTGGAGATTATTTTCATGGAGCTGTTGGTATTCAAAGTCTGTCCTCGGTGAAGGAATCAAATGCATTTGACAAAGTAGAATGAAGTACATGTGGATTAAATACGTACCCGTATGTATGCATAGTATGTGAGTGAGCATATGGGGCCGGGTATGCTGGTATGTCAATCTAGTTATAAAGCAGTTAAAGGGAAAAAAAAAAAGCAATGTGCGTAGACAGTTTTGGCACTCCAGCCCTGGGAAATGGCAGCCAGCCAGAGTGTACTGAGGCAGGGCCAAGACTATCTGAAGAATACCAAATGCTGAAGTTGGATATAGCCCCTTCTTTGCTCTAATTTCACTCTTCACCCTGCGGCCCTGCAGCTTGCCAGCTCTGTGCCAGGTAGATGCTAATAATTTCACCAGACAGAACTGGAGATTGGGACAGATATGCTGTACTGTGTGTGTGCTTGTAATCACAAGCTGATTAAATGAAAGGCACAATTACCCGTGACTGAAATTTGACCTCAGAGAGTTTAACTGTTATGCTCCCTGAGTCATTGCTAGACTTCGAAATGCTCATTCAGTCCTAAGTTATTTATCTTTTTTTGTTATTGTGATAACACTGGAGACAAGAAAAAACCACACTCCAGTGTGGGTTATGCATTGTTACTCTTTTATCCTGTTAAGTTTGCTCAGTTATGTTGAATGAATTTGTTAGACACTTCCAGCAGAGGGCACTAAGATTATTGATCTCAAACTCTGGTCTTTTTTTTTGTATGTGTATGTGGTGGGAAAGCATAAAAGGTGTCTATAAGTAAAATGTATACTTCACCCCTCTCCTCTTCTTATTTTGTAGACTATCATAAAAGAGGGGATGCTGATAAAACAGACCAGCTCCTTCCAGCGCTGGAAGAGACGATATTTCAAGCTGCGAGGACGAACACTCTACTATGCAAAAACTGCTAAGGTAAGTTCTTGGCAATACATGTGAGTCCAAGGGAAGAAAGTCAATGGTAGAGCTTTGGAGGCAGATGGATGTCTGTGAGAAAGTAGCCTTCAGTGGAGAAAAGACTATGTGCTCTGTAAGCAGCTGTCTTCAGGTTTTGTAGCTATTAGAAGATTCCTGTGTTTTGCCTCACACTTTAAAGTCCTTGTTTTTTTGAGCAAAGCATCACGTGGACCTGTGATACTGGTTTTTCCATACTTTTTCCCCTCTGATGCGTTTTAGTAGGGAGTGGGCCCTAAGCTGAAAAAGCTGAAAAAGAAGGAATAAAATATGAATGAAAAGAGGAAATGGAAGAGATAAGCATGGCTAAAATGTATCAAAGCAGAGATGCCATGCTTCTGCTTTAGTACATTGATAGTTAACTAAATACAAATCTATCTCCTTTCAGAAGAACAAATCCTACAACTGGTTGTTTGGGGTTTGTTTGTTTTTTTTAAACAATTCCTTAATAAAAATAAAGTCATTGTGTTCACTGACTGAAGACAGATTAGTGAGATCCCCAATGTATGGAACTAGACTTCTGAGTCCTTCATGTTGCTGGTGCTGGGCCATTTCTTCAGATCACAAACGATTGTGATGGAATATGCTAGGCAGATATACAGGCATCTCACTTTAGATCTGCTGCTTATACATTGGATTCAATAATTCATTGGGGTTTTGATTTTTTTTCTTTGCAGTCCATTATTTTTGATGAGGTGGATCTGACAGATGCCAGTGTGGCAGAATCCAGCACTAAGAATGTTAACAACAGCTTCACGGTAGGATTTTTTGCATTACCTTCCATTCTTCTTCCATCTTTCCCTCACCTCACTTCTCTTTTGCAGAGTTTAAAAACATTTGAGCGATCTTCACAACCTCTTTCACTTAAAACCAAAAGAAAACAAAAACTCCATTGTTTTTCCTTATAACATCGTAACTCATCTCCATGCACATGGGAAATACCTTGGATTAATATTGATAGTGCTAAACTGCATTCAGGGATTTACTTACCTATAAACTAGGAGGATTTGATAGAATCCATTTATACAGTGGGACAGAAAAATTTTTCTGCTGAGAGAGTTAGGGATGATGTTGATGTTTATCCTGGAGATCTTGCTAAAGGAATTTAGATTTCCCTCCAGGCCTTAAAATATGTAAACTTCTTTCTCTGACTTTGTGTGTGGCTGTATTTGTGTTTATATATGTACACTATATATAGTGACAAAGCAAAAGGAGGAACAAAAAGAAGTCACACAGAAATAACTGTGGGATTGGCTTAGGGTACTTGTGAAATGTGGAATATGTGCTAAATATTTGCAATCTAGAAATGTGTTGGTGAAACTGCTTCATTTTCTCCAGGCTTAGTAACTTGGAGAAAAACATGTATTTCTGAGGTGCAGATGTTCTGCAGGCTCCATTTTGGGGTAAATGCCTGGTGCGCAGAGAAGGCCTTTAACAGCAGCCGTGCAGGGCAAGTGTCAAGCAGCAGCATGAGCTTTGGAGTTGACAGGTAGCAATAACCTCCATGCAGCCTCCAAAGGGCTTGAAAAGGAGGATAGATGAGGATGTGGAGAAAGGAGGCAGTGTTGGTCTAAGGCAAGGTGAAGTGGTCCAGGTGGAGAGTGGAAGCTGATCCTGTAGGATGGTGGCCTGCAGGTGGTGACCAAGACTGAGCAGTGCACCTTGCACTGCAGCAGTAGTGACCTACTGCTTTAAACATCTAGCAAAGGATTTTTCTCTTACATAGCTGTAGCTTTTTGCTTTGCAGTACCTGTGCAAAGGAGTTATGTCACCCTCTCTACATCCAGATGAAACTACAGCACTTTCTCAAAGTTTGAAAACACTGTTTGCAGCCATAATTGGACAAGTAGGAGGCACATTTGGGTCTGATGGTAAATATTGATATCAGGTGTTAGTGTGTATGCACAGAGAGAAAGATTCTGCAGTTTTTTCAGTAGGAGACAGTTTCAGGAATGCAAAGTTATTTACTTAACAAAGCTTTTTTTCTTGGCTCTTGCTTCAGTTTTTCCATGTATGTGTGTATTTATGTAAATAAAGACTCTTTTTTTCAGGTAAGCAACCTGAAAACCTTTCTGCTCCTTTCTGTTACTGTTTTGCTTGTTCTAATCAGGGACGCTGTGTAGGAACAGGAGAAGTAGTGTGTTTACTCTCTCAGATTTCCCCATCTGAGTCCAGCAGTGAAGAGTAACTTCCATGACTATGCTGTCAGGCTCTGCCAGTCCCTGCCTTCCCTAAGGGGTAAACAGTATAGGATTACTTTGACATTCAAGTAGCAGATACAGTTTGCACTATCTCCAGCTGGTCGCTATATCATGGGGCTCAAGTAAACTTCAAGAAAAACATCACTCCTCTTAATTTCTATCTACTGTTTCTATCATGGCTTACAGAGGGGTTTGAATGTGTTTTACCACGAGCTATAAAATACTTAGAAAATCAGAAAAGTGCCTAGACTTGCTGCTATTTGATCTGCCACATCACTGCAGTCTTGCAATTTTCTTTGAGAGCACTCGTTTTGGTGTTGTATAGCAGAGACATATTCTGGAATTTTAGATGTTCTGTTTTTATTACTGGATTTTCTTCAGTGGAGACTGGTGGTTTAGATTTACAAAGAGTGGTTTCCTTCCTAGGAAACATTCTCTGTCCAGGCATCTGTACTATGTAATGTATAGATTTTGCGGGTCAGGTTGTGTGAATGATACTCTTAAGGTACTTACAAAGGAGATGGGAAACAAAGACACTAGATAAACCACTTAGAGGAGCAATGTGGATCCAAAGCAAAGAGGTAATAAAGGGTGACCAGTCAGAAGAGAAACTGGTGAAAGTGTAGTGAAACACACAAGGAGGCAGCACCATGAAAGAAGGAAAACCAGATCATGGAGACAACAAAGGTTATGTTGCATAAATAGAGGAATAAGGTTTAAAAATATAGCTGCCAGTAAATCTTTTACATAGGACATAAGCCTGACAGTTAATTTGTTTGCTTTCAGCAGGCAGGAGAACAAGAAAAGTGAGTATTAAGACGCAGACCTCTTCCTCTTCTTTTTAGAGTGTGTAATGTAGGTTCCACTGTTGTTTACTTAGTTGGTCTTGCATAATTTCTTCATTAAGTGTATCCTGTTTGCAGTAGGGACAGTTTTCAGGACTGCTACTTAGAGTTAATGGATGTGACTATAGAATGGGCTAGTAGCATGTGACTAGGGGCATCTTTTTGCTTACAATGTACAGCTTCATCCCCTGTGAGGTGTAAGGAAAAAGCTTTATATTTATGTGTTGTTTCTTTAGGTCAGGCGAATTGGCTGCAGAGTTTCCTAACAGGAAGCCTCTGGGAACAAATCTAATACAGCCCCATTCCAGGACTCTCTTCTCTCAGGAGGACTTCAGATGTAATACTTACTGATTCTGTTACATCTCTGACATCTCTGTCCTTTTAATTCATCTGCTGTGATACAAACTCAATGATAACCATGTTTTCCTGATACTTCAGACCCATTTATTTCAAAGAGAGTGGTCAACTTTTAGCCTGGGTTCTTGACATCGGTGTGTGCCTACATTTGTACTCCTTATGAAATAGAGATCAGCAGCATTGGATGGGTCACTGAGCAGACTTCTGAGCAGAGCTTTCCCAGCCGTACTGTCAAAACCTCTTGTGATTTCTGAAAAGCAGATGATTTGGGATAACACTGGGTGCCTTAGGTCATTCCAGTGAGGCTTCAGCTATTTTCAGAAAAAGATTTGTCTTGGACAGTGCAATTTCACAGTAACTTGATTTGTTGTTGTACCTGCCTAATGCATTAGCCTACAGTTGCTTTAGGTGCATTAAAACAAAACAGGCAATGAGGATGAGTAGTGTACTTCGAACCCGGAATAATTTTTTCTGTAGATCATTCCAGGAGGCCCATATTTTGGAGAATTTCTCTCAGAATAACTCCTTTACCTATGTCATGAACCTGAACCATGCAGCATGCCCATTCTTCCCTATAAAGCCTGTAATGTTCGGGGGGACACCAATTGCTCTGTTGTCTGTTGCTCAGGTCAGTGCTTTGCCACCACAGCTAGCCCTTCACGAGTCTTTGAAAGGACTTTGGGTCATCTCCTTAGGCCCAGTTCTGTAAATGTTTGTGTGGTAAACAAATGCTTACTCCTCAGGCTGGTACACTGGCTGAAGATCTGCTTTTTTCTGGAAGGTGCCAACTGAATTAAGCCTGTTGCCTTCAATGCAATTGGCACAGCTGATGGAGTGAGTCCTTACCAGTTCTCTGACACTTTCGTGCCTTGTGCAGGATTTATATAAAGGTAGAGGGGAAAAAAATCTGAAATATGTGTTCTTTAATACTGATAAACCTGTCATCAACAGGAGAGTGTCTGGGAAGGACATTATATCTTTCCAGGTACATATTTTGTGTTTTAATATCATTCTTATATGGTGTTTTTATAAATGTTTTCCAGTTATTGCTAGCAAATGGTGGTGCAGTGGTGTGAAGTTTCACCCTTGTTCTTATAACATGAATTACAGTGGTCACTTCATATCCTATCGTATTCAGAGCTTTGAGATTCCATGGAAGAAATCTCCTCTCTGGGGAGAGAGATATGGGTGGCTTGATTTCTTCTTTCTGACGCTTTAGTGGAAGTAAAGCTTGGTCAGGAGTGCTAGGAGCCATGCTGTTGGCTCCTCCTCAGCAGTTAAAGACTCTTCGCTGGAAGAGGTGGAGCTTCAGATCCTGAGCTCCTGTAAACACTCTTCTGGTGGGAAGTACCTCTCAGCTCAGCCGCAGACAGGAAGCAGCATATTATTACAGTCAGCGCCTGCCTCTTCACTTCACGGCTGTCAAAAGGAAACTTATCCCAGCTCCTCGTTAAGCAGACAGATAATCAGCTTGTGGCAAGTGGAACACAGCTCAGAAAGGCTGACCTATTAATCATGTCAAGCAATTTGTTTGGGCTTGTTTCTGAGGGAGTAGGCTGCTCTGGACACTAGTTTAGAGGAAGATTGACTGTGAAAGGTAAGAGCAGGAGTCTGAGTTTTCTGGTCTGGTCATTAAGAAACGTGGCATCTGTGCCAGTGTAACAGGTCGTCAGGACCTCAGGTTCTTTGGAGTAAGTTTGCTACAAGCTCTTACTGTTCAGGTGTTCTATTATGTGTGGATTTATATAGATTAAGTTCTTCAGAATCCGGGTCAAGGGAAATATGCCTGCGGTGCTGCTGGAAGTGCTGCTCCCATCAGTTAAGCGATACTGTTTATTAACTGATGATTCATCCTGACCAATGTCACAGGAGAGAGGAAGTGTTGAGATTAGAGTAATACCTCTCTTTCAGAGCACTTGCATGACTGCAGGCGACAGTGGCTGTGGTAGGTTGAGGAACAGAAAATTGCTGGTCCTCCTGAATGAGAGCATGCTGTCATCTCTGAGACACAGTGTGGATGTCATTCTCCAGCTGTACAGAAGCCTGAGGTCTGCTATGAATTTTTGTTATTACAATGTTGTTACTTAGTACTGACTTTATTCAGCAGCAAAGATGCCAATTTCTGTTTTGTGAAGTTTTATGTGACTGTCTAATCTCCTTCAGGCTGTATAGTTTTGCTCTGTTGTCCCAGGCTTGTTTGCGCTCTGGAGAAATAATATGAATCCTCATTTGGGGGTAAATAACCTTTCCTAAAATCACAGGGTAGAGTGTTAGAACTTTAACAAAGGATAAAAGTGCAGAGGGTGCTTCCATATAGGGCTTGAGTATGTTGTTGATGTCTGCAAATTCATTTCAGAAATAAGTCTAAGTGCCTTTGTGTTTTCTGTGATTTTATGTCAAGTTGAACTATTTGTAATTAGTGTTTTTATGTGAAAATTTATCCTTTTAAGCAGAGAAGGCAGTGAAGTCTTCTCTGAAGAGTTTGGTTTTCAAAGAGTGAATAGAGCTGCTGAAACTGTGTCAGGCAGAAAGTCTGCTGCTTGTGTCTAGCACAGGAGCTGTGTGCCTGTAAGGCACTGCTGAAACAAGAGGAACTCAGGTCAGAGGTTATTTGTGCTGGTTTGAAATACAAGCTTCAAGAAGGAGCATGTGACTTATTTTTATGAGGAGGGAGAATATAAGAACTTCTGTTGCAAGCTGTTTGCATAAAGTCAGGCTTGAACTTCGAGCTTGGGCTGATAGAGATCAGGGAAATCTGTGTGGTTTGACACTTGCACAGATTCCTGAAATTGCCCTGTGTGGCCTCAGCCCGTTGAAAAAGATGGGCTTGACCATGTGCTGCAGGGTTTCATTGGGCTTCCTAGAGAGGGGGGTGATTTTCCTCACCTGCTTCCTCAGCACAGGTGTAAGGGACCCAGGGGGAAGACAGGGGCTCTCAGAAGTGAGCAAAAAGACTTACTAATCTGGGAACATAGTTACACAGGGGAGTCACTGAGTGTCCTGGTTTCTCACCTTGCTCCTTTGTACACAGTTATGGATTGCCTTGTTATGGTTTGGAGAAGGGAAGGATTAGAAAAGAGTGACTTGTGAAAGGGATCATTCTTCCCTCCTCCTTTTTAAACTCTTCTCTCTAAATTGGATGAATTTAGAGTGCACGTGCAAAGTCAGGCTTTGCTGGGAGCTGTTGTCTCTCCCACACCCGTGTGTGTGCATATTCAGGAATTGTACACTCTCTGCTAGTGCTCTTACTCTGTTTGTATTGGCAGCTGTCAGAATTTCCTTTATAAGCAAGTGAAAATATGAGTAGAGCCATGAATTGCCATGTCCAGAATCATGCTGCTGTTCTCCCCCCCCCTTCATTAAGTGCAGTGCAGTCCCCATTTCCTGTCAGAACCACTGCAGTTTCAAAATACTTTGCTATTTTAGTAGTTTGCAATCCAAACTTGAGTGCAGTTTTTTCTGCTTCAGAAAAAGGCCCTTTGGTAAACAGACCGTTCTGAGTCAGTGAAAATAGTCATTCAAAATCCTTTCATATCAAGAATTTTTAGGAGTCTTAATCCAGCCTCCTGCAAGAGCTAATTGTTGGTCTGCTAGTGTAAAAGAAGGCAAAATCTGGAGAAAAAACATTGAAGAGAGGATAAACGTGGAAGAAGATTTAGAGAATCTGGATGAAGTTGCTGTGGGTGGAGAGATCTGGCGATTGGTACTGTATGTTACAGAATGACCTCAGAATATGCTAGGAGTTCTTGAGATAAATGAAGCTACTGTATGAGAAGGAGGTCAGACTGAGCTTTATGAATTTTGCTGTGAGACAGGATACATGGAGAGCTGCAAAGTGAAGGCGACTGTTTGTGAAGCGCTTTTGTTTCCCTAGAGGGAAGTTTACTGCTTTGAAAGTTGAGTTTGCTCTTGTGCCTGAACACTAGGAGCTGTTGTTTGATAAGCTCTTTGCTCTTTGTATCCTTCCTGCTGTGCTGGCATTTTATCTACCTTCCTGAGCAAGGCTGCTCCCTTCCAGGTTAGGGCACGAAGGCAGAACAACATATGGTCAATAGGAGGGTCCTGTTTACATGGGAGATGCTCTAGAAGAAAGAGGCTTCTTTGCATGTCTTTGCTCTGATCATTTTGACAGATGAGGAGAGGCTTGCTAGTAACATTCACAGAAATGAGGTCTTCCTAGTTGTGGTGTCTGTGATGGTTTTACTGTTGCAGTGTGTGAAACAGGACTGGTGTTTGCCTGGTGACCCAGTGTGGAGAGCTACTGGGTTCATCAGACTGTTGGAAGCTATGCATTTCCTTTGTGCTAGCTACCAGCCTCTGCAACACAGATGAGGTTAGGGGGCTGTGAGGAGCTGTTACTAACAATAAGTTGTCAGTAACAGGTTGTTTTCCTGCCATGGACAAGGACTTTTACTGCTCAAGCCTCTTGATTTATTAGCTTCTAGCCTTGATGTGTATGAGCCCACTGAGACAGCAGCACTACCACTAGGCAACAAAGACTTGCCATTCTGTTCTTCATGGTTTTGCTTGTTTGACAGAGTAGGAAGGTTTCTCTGAAATATCCTTTACCTTTCCAAATGTGGGGTGTTTTCTGAACAGTGTAGTTCTGTTTGGGAACTCTTTTCCTGACAGGACTGTGTCCTTTGGAAAACAGATGAAGAAAGGATGCATCAGCCTCATGAAGTGGAGGGGTGGGTGGGTAACTGAGCTGTGCTAAGATGCTCTGCCACTTGGAATGGCAGCCTAGTCAGTTCCCGTTTGCTGTTGCTCCATCCAAGTAGATCTCTAGTGGTTAATACACACAAATTACCGGGATTGTCTTCATTTCTTACCTGATAACAGTGGCAAAGACTGTCTTGCATACGTTTTGGCATCTGTTAAGTACTTGCAAAAATTGTAGAATCCTGTCCTTGTCTGTGCTTCTGTTACCAATTGCCAAGAACAGGAATGTGCCTTGTTTAGGAACAGAGTTTCCAGAAGCATGTAGGAATGTGACCCTGGTATGAGACATGATCATTTTCCCAGGGAACGCTCTGTCTGGTCTGCTTTCCTGCTGCAGCATCAAGGAAGATAGGGACTGGGAGAGAGCACAGATGGGAGGGGTCAGCATGAATTGAACTTGATCTGCAGGCACAGTGTAGTGGCAGTAAGTGCCAATGCAATGCTCAGAGAAGATGAGCTTCTAATGTGCAAGCCACTAGCAGATGAGGTGCATATTGCAAGATGAATGAACATAATAATGTAAAAATAGCCCTGAAGAGACCACATCACGTGCTTTGCCTATTTTCCTATGAACTGTCCTTTATTTTACGGATTAAAAATTAAGGTAAAAGAGCCATGCAAAAGATGGAGATAAAATACATAGTATAGTGCAAACAGAGAATTAGGCACTTAGAGCTTTGAGGAAAATCTTGTTACTGCTATTAAAAAAAAAAAAGGCAGAATTAGGCACAACTATAAGAACATTAACCACTCATTTTATTTGTTGGATATGAGTTCCCAGAGGTGGAAAATGGTCATTTTAGCAGGAAATAAAGATCTTACACTATAAAAGTAAATGTAAAACTTGTCGTTTCTTCAGTGTCTTATGAAAAGCTGCTTTTTTCTTTCCTCTTCAAGGTACCATCCAGGTTTTGAGGAAAGAGAATTGGTGCAACTCTAGAGAGCTCTAGTTGATCACCAAGTGAATTTGTTGGCAAAACTGGGTGAAAGTTGAATTGCAAATTGGAAGAGGGATGTTTTCTATGGAGGAAGGCAAGTGTGAGTTCCCCATGAGTCTAAGCATTGATGCTCGTACTATTTCTCTCTTCCAGACTATAGAGACCTACTAAAATCATGCTTACTTGCTGTGTGAGGTTTAGCTGGCCTGTTGCTCAGCTCCAGAGTGTTTCAGAAGCTGACATCAATGAGACAGCTTTTTAAGACTGAAACTCACACTTGCATTTTCTTTTCTTACTCCTTCCTCGCAGTCTTCCTTATAACCTTGGGTATTTGCTGAGGGAATAGCATTGCTTAATCCACGCTTAGTCCATTTTGCCCTGTGTGAGTTCAACAATGGTGTTTGAAACATAGTGACTTTGCTGGTTTGTGAGTATTGCTGATGAACACAGATGAAATGTTTTAACCAGTGTTCATGTAAATAGCACTGTTGCTGGAACAGGATCTGAAATGGGTAAAATGGTTGGGTCCTTGTTATAATCTAACACAATTTTCCTTCCTGACTTTTTGGGTTCATGGGATACAAGAGCTTACTCCACAGTACAAAAGCAGATGTTAGCAGTTAGCTATGGATGGTTGATGTTTTCCCTGCCTTTGCCACATATCATCAAGCTGAAGTTTTTGTCTGTACCAGCAGTGCTCTTGCAGCTATTTTATTTTTACTACTTGCAGTTCCTAGGTCTTTTGAACTCCAGAAATTCCTGTTGTCCTTGTACCCACGTCATCAGCTGTTTGGAATAATCCAGGATCTCTTTGGGGGATTTATTGCTAACACCTTTAAACATAAGACTGTGTTTGAACAGGATGTGAGTAAAAGGAAGGACTCAGAATGAGCAGGTGTTCTCATATACTCACTTCTGGCCACTCTGAGAAACTTATCAGAAAATCTATATTTAGCAAAGTTGTATTTCCCCATACCCCCCCCTTATTCCCCTCCCTCACTGCAGCATTTTTTCAGCCACCTCCACGATTGGGTCAGGGTGATCTTGTTTGGCCCTCTTTTGTGGTCACTGAGCTCACAAGATCTATTTTTGATAACAAACAGCCCCAATACATGTTTGGCCAGGCTGTTGCTTCTTTGCTGAGAAGTTTCTGGGCAGCTAGAAAATGCTGAAAGAGGAAGTGAGTAGAGATGATAAAGTTGGCTTTGAACGCAGCAAGACTAGAGAATGAAGTTTATGCTCTGGCTGTTGGGTGGAGGAGGGTTGCGCAGTATAGCAAAGTGCCAAAGGGTGAAGTATAGCAGGTTTCTATTTAAAATTTGGTCTAATATAAGAAGTCTCTTTTGGACTGCCTTTCTAATCCAAGTATTCACAGCTGTTCAATGGGGAAGGACATCCAAAGACATCCAGTCCATTTTCAGAATGTGAAATGAGAAATTTTCTTTGGTTGGTTCTGTTGTTTGCCAGCTGGTCTGATTCAAAATGTCACTAAACTGGTGTTAGTTTTGGACAGGAGGTGTGGGTCAATATTACGGGTGGGGGTTGACCGCTGGTAAGAGGGAATGTGCTGTATGTGGAAGAGACAGATGAGATGAAGCTAAATTTTGGGGAAGTGTCAGAGGAGCATCACTATTTGCACAAGACAGCCACTGAAGGCATGGTTTTTTTCAGAGTTTTTTAGATTTCATGTGAGCAAGCTTGAAAATTGAGTTTCTCAAATAGACTTCAGAAGGCTCATCTGCATAGAAGGTACCTAACTTTCTGCAAGTGATAACCTTGTGGGTAAGGTACCTAACTTTCTGCAAGTGATAACCTTGTGGGTAGCTGATTGTCACCACAGTTCCCTCAGAAGATATTTCTGAGGTTTCATACACAGTGAATTAAGCTGTGTCCTGATTTGAAATGTCTTTAAGCATTGTGCCATTTCTACCCATCCTTATGACTCTTCAAGATTTGCAGCTTCCCCTCTCTCCATGACTGTTGTTGAGCTCTTTTGCTGGTCACTGCTAGATCTCAATAAAGTCACCATATGGTGAGCTCTGAGCACATGGGTATCTGGGCATCCAGTTCCTACTAAGGAGTGAAATCTGAAGAACCGTACCCAGAACTTCAATAGCATTTAGGATCCAAAAATTGCATTAGTTTTTAATATTCCCTTTTTAGGAAAAACAAGCAGTTTAAATTTATGTAATCGTACCTAGATAAAATTCTGAGCTGTTTCAGGACAGAAACACTCAAAGAGTTCTGCCAATCCCCGAATAGACCAAAAATATATGCATTATAAATAAATCTTAAAACTTTGTATTGTGTTTTATTTTAACTTCTAGCCTGGCAGCCCCCATCCTAACTCAAAAGCAATCAGATCATTGTTTTTGTGCTCTCCATTTATATGAGAACAAGAGGTCACTGGATGACATTACTGCTTTGTAAATTTAGAACAAATAAAAGGAAATGCTACTTCACCTAGTGCGTGGTCATCCTGTGGAATAGACTGTTCCAGGATGTTAGTCGAAAGCTGTAGCCGGAACATAAAGAATAGCTGGACCATGCTCGTTTGTAGCCACCTTTGCCAACAGGGCTAACCAAGCCTCGTGTTCCAGAGCACTGGTTCATTGCAGCTGTGGCTGAGAGCGAATGCTTCAGACTCTCTGGCAGGGAAAGGATGGCTTTGCAGTGGGAAGATTGCTGTGGCTTCTTTTGGAGATGACAAGAGTTAATTTTTGTCTTTTTTTTTTTTGTGTGGCACATTAGATTGATCATTGGTCTCATTTAGACAGCATAGTATGTGTAACAGCCTCTCTTCTTCTGTTGGTATCCTTCGATAGGTGGATGTCTGGAGTTAAAATCACTGAAGTAGAAGGAGGCAAAAGTGGTAGGATGAGTGTTTTTTCCTTCCCTGTGAGTGAGAGCATTTTTCTGTTCATCTCAGTTCTGCCATTGTTCAGGACCAGGGTAGTGATATGCCTGTTGCATATTAGCCTGGGCAGGTAAGAGACCTGCAGCTGCTTGCAGTGCAGGGAAAGCAGGAGTGTGTATGCTCAGAAAGGTACTGGTGTTCCCTGTTGTGTGCATGAGGCCATAGGAAAGGCAAGAACTGTTGAACCACTTTGTGAAGAAAGTGTCCCTATTAGTATGTTTCTGGATTCCTAATTATTCTCATGAAAACATTTAACTAACACCACTGCATGTTAATCAGAAAAACAGGCTTGTGTGGTTTCTTAATTTCCCCAAAGAATTGTTACACTAGTTACATTAAAATTTTATCTGTCCTTCACAGGGTAGCCAGAGTTGTCCAATTTTGTCCTCCTTAGAATAGGAGTGAGGTATAAGATTGTATTATTTCATTTCCTGTCTCTGCTCATACCACTAAATTCCAATGCAAATGTTGCTTTAGAAGTGACTAATGGGCAGTGCTCTTCATAAATTTATCTTACACAAAGTTGTATTTTATTTGCAGTTTTGTAGTTATACAGACTATTTTAATTTTGTGACTCAAGTATGAAAATCTTATTTATCTCTCTGTCCTCTTGTATTATAAACTTTAACTTTGTTCTTTGGTCAGAGAAGTGTGCAGCATTTAATGCAGGGATTTTTAAGAAGATGCAGTAGGTGACTTAAGAAGGAATTACTGAATTTCCATATTGGATAGTCTCTGCAGTGATCCAGGAAGTCCATACCCACAGAAATTATTCTTATCAAAGGAGTGTCTGCATTTCTGTATTTTATGTCAATATTTTAGGTATCATGGCTTCCAAAGTGATTTAAAAATTTACTATGTGCTTTGCCTTTTTTCTTTTTTTTTTCTTTTTTTTTTTCGAAGAAGAGAGATAATTAGGAAAAAGGACAGCACTGAATAGGAGTGTTCCGAAATGGGATTGGGATGATAATAAATTAATTTTACCAACTTTTAAATTATTTTTACCCACTGCCCAAGTGCATACTGGTGGCTTGTTGAGTGAACTGGTGATTCTGTATAAAGAAAGGCTGGTTTTAAAGCAATGAAAGGTCCTTGGATGCTTTGTCCCAGGATGTTTGGACTTTACATAGGATGCTGTTGTACATCCACAGTTATAGATGTTCTTGACTTTATTACCAGAAAGAATTTGGGCCCTATGCTGTTTGAACAAATTATTTGAACTTCATTTTATTTCCAGGGAAAAAATGTGCTGCTTCTTAGCAGGACTTGAGAGATGTACTCATTCTTCTCTGCCTTCACACTGATTTTTGCAGTAGTGTTTCATGCTTTGTAAAAAGTTTCTCTAAGGTAACCATTCTTACATGGCAGAGTTTTTGGTGGAAATACAGTTAACCACCCACTCTTCCACTTTCCCAAGGAAAATAAAAGGATTCCTCTGATTACCTTCTTTGGGAATAAATTCTATCAGAGCTGGAATTATTTAAAAGAAAAGTCAAGGAAGAGAGAAGGAGTTCTTCAAAGTTTTACTTTTAGAGAAATGTAAATATTTATTTCTCTTTGCTTACAGTTGATACAGATCAGGTAATTTTGCCCAAGATAGAATGCTCCATGACAAAACTGTGTTTCTAATAAGAATGACCAGTCCCTGCTTTAAAGAAGTATTTAGCTCCACTCGTTGCCTACTCTAATGTGTCTGTAGCATCTTTTTCTAGGAATTGGTAATGCCTCTGGGTGAAGTTAGTGTTATTGCTGCAACTGTCCTATGAAAAGAAATATATTCTGAAAATTGAAGATCTTAAAAAAGATACAGTTGTATCTTTTTGTTGACATTACGTACATGTTTCTTTGTGGATGCTCTGAGGCACTTCTTCAACTAAAAGTTTGATGGGTTTAGATGTTTTTAATTATAATCTATTTTATGAATGATAATGAGAGAAGTGAGAAACAGACTGGAAAATAGTAATTAACAGGGGTCATGTACTGAGGTGGTGGGGGGGGGGGGGGGGCCGTGTTCATTAACAGAACTTTGGTTCCATTCTTGCAAGGTCTGCATGGGCCTTAATCAACCTGACACAATCCTAGTTTGTTCTAACCCATTATTTCAGATGTCAGGATATAATTTGCTGAAAAAGCAAATGATGCCAACAATTTTTTTCATGTACAAAATGTAGAAGGGCACAGGAGAGTCTAGGCTGCTGGAAGTTTGTAGAGTTGACATAAAGGAGAGCTTTTGGATTTTTGTTGGTAGCACTCAACCTTAGAGCAGTATTTCTTAAATCCAAGTCTTGCAAGCGCTTCAGTATTGGTCTAATTCATTAAGTCATCTTGATGAAGATCGGTACAGATGTGTGCACAAAGAGACAGTAAGATAACTACAGTGTGAGGAAAAGTCTTTTGTCTTAGGAAGAATAAATGTTGATTTGTCGTCAGATCTCAACCCCAGCTGAATGGGCAGTCCTGTGGACAGCAGGCAGGGCTCTCTGAAGAGCTCGGAACTTTTACGACTCTCTGCTGCCGCCACCTGACAAAAGGAACACTGGTAGTAGGCTGCACAGAGACCTGTCTGCCCTCCTGGGCAGAGGGGAGCTTTGGCCAGTCTACATGCTTTCTACTGGTTTGTTAAAACACTGAACTGTTCATTTAATAACTATTCATTTAATAATACATGGGAATTAGCCCAGGGTAGAAACACACAGAGGAGGAAGGCAAACTCACTGCAATGTCAAGCTGCTAATGGAGCATTTGTTGGAATATCTTTTATGTAATAAACAGAACGAGCCCCCAGGAACATAAGAGTTCAAAATACAATGCTTTGTCTTCTAGGTTGCTTATTTAATTTCTTTTCTAGATGGCTTATTTTGTTTGATTTCTCCCCTCTTCGCTCCTCACTTGTCATGAATCTAAACAGAGTTTTAGTATGATGTTATAGAGTATGTTATCTAAGTCATTAATTGCTGGAAACTGCTGTATTTTACTGTTAATATTTTAGTGTTGTTGCTAATTTAAAGTGATTAAAAAAATGTACGCAAGGTCCACCCATGGAATATTTTAATTTCTACTGCCTAGGGGTTGATCTGTGTTGTTCTGTTATTTGCCTATGAGAGATTTCTTTACTCGGTTCTGTATTGGGAATGACAGCTAAAATCTCTGTGATTCTGTACATTTATGAAAGAATTAAGATATATTCCGGTGGAAGAGAAACATGGTTGAGAGGTGCAAGTAACTTCTGTTTCATTGTGCAACTCATTGCCTCTGAAAATAGCTTCAGTAAGCTACACTAGTGATAATGTGCTCTCTTGGTGTCTCACTGATGTGCTCAGAATACATACTATTAATTTTCTCTCTCTGTTCAGATTATCACTCCATGTCGGAAGCTCATTCTTTGTGCTGATAACAGAAAAGAGATGGAAGATTGGATTGCAGCACTGAAGACTGTACAAAACCGTGAACATTTTGAGGTAACAGGAAAATGTGTTCCTTTGTACTCTGTGCCTCATCGTCTAAATAGCAGCTTGCTTTGAAGTCAGCTTCCAGTGAAGTTAATAGAAGTAATTTCTATTGACTACAAATGGGTATTGTGTTAGGCCTTCTGTAAAAACTATCCCAAATACACTGAAGTGATTCTCCAAAGAATGCTTGTGGCTTTGTATACTCTCCCTTGGTGACTTTGAGAGCACTTTTCAGTGTATGGGTGGGTTATGAAACACAGTTCTCCTCCCACTGTCTTTAAACTCTCCAGTTATCCTCAATGTCCTAATTCATGTCTTGCCTGCTTGGAATTCTGCCTCCTGTGCATCTGTTTGCTTTCTGGGGCTGTAGTTAGACCAGCACTGCCACCAAAAGAAACTGTGTTGTGTTTTCCCTCCTTTGATGCTTGTCTCCCTGTTGTCTCCTCCCTTATGCTAGCATGAGCACTCCTCTGCTATGCAATAAACCAGGTTGGGGAACTGATCTTGCTAAAAATTTGATCAAGCAAAAAAAGCAGGGAAGGGAAGAATCAATTCTCCAGCATATAAATTCTCCATTTTCCTGTATACACTTGTAGTGAAACAAGGGTGGGAGATAGGACAGGAGCAGGAATGAATGTGTGGCATCTTCTTCAAGTAGTCTCTTCTGGCTTAAAGACCTTTTTGAGCTAAAGCTAGTGTGTATAGTAAAAGTGTTTTATTTCTGCCTTTCCTGATGGCTAGGTGCAAGTCTTTGTTTTAAAGAAGTCTTGTTGCTTTGCTTTAGACTGTGCTGTAATACATTCATTTTATTAGTCTACCCAGTACAGCATGGACCATTTCTCAGGGATGCATAACTGGTACGCCTGCTCACACGCTCGGCCAACGTACTGCAATGTGTGTCGGGAGGCACTATCTGGAGTCACATCACATGGGCTCTCATGTGAAGGTAAGTGCTCTCTCATCTCCTGTTTTGGGACCACTGTCTTTATAGCTCAATGCCACATTTTGGAGGCAATTTGAGAGGGATGTTGTTAACAGTCTACAAAACCGATGTAGAAAAATTCTGCATAGTAAACTTGAGAGAGCTACAGGTTGTGTATGAGAGTGGAGGTCTTTTCTGAATCTGATGCTGAAATCTTTTGCTGTTGAATCCCTTTGGCTTCACAGAGAATTTTCCTGCAGAAGATAACCATTTTGGCATTTTGTAAAAGGATAATGGATGTGATGATGTTTTCATGCTGGTTTTAGTGTTGGCCCAGTAGGAATATAGCTGATATTTTTTTTCCCATATAGCCAAATACTGCCATCCTTTATTAAAATCAGATTTCTGAAGTGATCAGGCATATAATTCCGAGTTATCAAATAGAATATTCATAAGAATACTCCTGTTCATAAGAATAATCATATTTGTAAGAACATCTTTGTTAAGTGTTTGGATGCCAGGAGATTATTTCTTCTTCAGCTTTGGCATGGCAGACATGGCTAACTGTGCACAGCTCATACTTCTAGTCTGAATGAGCTTACACCCACGCTCAGGATGCAGGAGTGTATGACTGTGTAAGTCATGTCAGGTTTAACAAGCTGATACCTAGACTTTGTACAAGCAACTAGGAAAAGTGATAAGGCAGGAATTAACATCTAGCCCATCTTAGTACACTGATAGTTCTGGCAGTGCTAACAAGGGTAGTATGCGTGCATGCTTCTGGAGCAAACAGACTGCCACATTATACATTCTGACACAGAATTAATATATTCTTCTCTTCCTCTGTAGTGTGCAAGTTTAAAGCCCACAAGCGATGTGCTGTGCGGGCAACCAATAATTGCAAGTGGACAACTCTGGCCTCTATCGGGAAGGATATCATTGAGGATGAAGATGGGGTAGGTGTTAGTCTTACCTCTTCCAGCCTCATCTTGATGTGGAAGCACTAATGTCCTCTACAGCTTTCTTCACTGTACAAAGAGCAAATCCTGCCTTTATGTGTTAGTGTTGTGGGAAAGGCCTTTACTGTCAGAGCATGAGATTCTGTGTGAAAAGTCCAACCTGGGTAGCAAGGACTCCTTAATAGAAAGAGACTCCTGTTATGGGGCTGTTGAGGTTAAATAACTGGAGGCATGAGGAACCCAGTCTGAGTCTCTTTTGGCAAAAGGTAGATAAATGAGTGTTTGAAACAGTACCTTAATGTATGGGATGTTTGATGCAAGCCGATGTTTCCTGGGTAGCCTAGGGTGAGTCAATAGGTCTCTTTATGTTTGAGCATGATATAAAATGCCAAAAGAGGTCCTCAGTTGTTTTCTAGAAATTGCCTTTGCTGTCCTTAAACAGTGCATGTAAAGGCTTGCCTCTCTGTATGTCTCAACTGCTACAGTGCATCCTGCACCCTCAAGTTGCACTCTGCAAAGCCTATATCACTTCTCTCCCTCTGTACCATTTGCAGATCTCAATGCCACATCAGTGGTTGGAAGGAAACCTGCCCGTGAGTGCCAAATGCACTGTCTGTGATAAGACGTGTGGCAGCGTCCTGCGTTTGCAAGACTGGCGCTGCCTTTGGTGCAAAGCCATGGTGAGTTGGATAAACATGATCATTTTTAGTAAAACGATAGTCCTGGATCAACTCTTTGGTGTATTTTTTTGTTGACGTTTATTTAAAATGCTATTTCTAACTGTGCTGTCAGTATTTGCCATGAGGAACTTTATTGTTCTTTCCTCAGATGATAAACAGCCTGGAAGAGATAGAAATTTAAATTTGTACTGAAAAATATCTGTGATGCATAAATGTAAGACCTAAAATAAGTATCTGGCTTCTCTGCAAGCTCGTTTTCATTCAATAGTGAGCTTTCATAGAAGAATATAATTACACTAAATATGAATCAATGCCTCAGGCATGGGAGCTGTTGAACTTATGGAGCTGTTATTTGTCGTTTCTACAAGTTGAAAATGTACAACAAAAAAGGGACAATAAAGAATACAAAACTATTTTGATAAGAGCAGTTTCCTTTCCCATTGCATTAGGTTTCTCTTGCCTAAGCACTGCAGTGATGCAGATCTTGGTATGCTTACAGTTGTATGTAATATTAATAAAAGAAGTATCACAGAATATGTTTATAATATGAGTGGTGGGGGTTCAAACCACAAGCAAAGCTTCTATCTTGCAGTCTTCATGTACCAGAAGTCAGTGAAGTGTCCTATTCTACTTTGTGTTTCCTTTTTGTGTGGCTTTATTAATCCCTCCTTCTGTTACATCTTAGGTCCCTCATGCCTTTGAGCTTTGCTTTTACTTTCTTGTTTTCTTGAATTCCCAGCTTTTTGTTTTATTACTACTTTTGATCTCTCAACTGAGGCTATGATTTTGAAAGCAGAATGCCTGAAGAGTCTCAAAGCCACAGAATCTGTTACCTAGTCCCATCTGTGCTCAAAGTGCTGGTCTTATATATTTAAATGGCAGCAGAAGTACATGCTAATGGAAAGAGGAGACTTAGTAGAAGACTCACCCTAATTATCTTATTCTTAAAATAACTTTATCAACTGACATTTCTTTGGATTCATCTCTTTTTCCTTTCTTGCTCTTCCTTTCGAGCCTTTTTTTGGGTGACTTTATGAGTTATATCACAGTGCCCAAAAGGGTCTGAATGATCTTTTTGTTGTTTTTCTTTTTGTGTGTGTGTGATGTTTTCAGGTACACACAGCATGTAAAGAGTTGTTGTCAAACAAGTGCCCTCTCGGGCTATGCAAAGTATCTGTCATTCCTCCTACTGCTCTTAACAGCATTGATTCAGATGGTAAGTATCACTAGTAAGTAGTGCCACCTTTCTCTTCCTCTCAGTCACAGACCCTTCAGCTAACACTATTAACGCTAGGCTCTGTCAACTGAAAATTCTGGGTTTGGTGTTACTGAAATTCCAAACTGGGAGACATTGCTGAAGTATGGCAGTGAATTGATTGCTTTGCTTTTGCATTCAGTTTATTAACCTAGAAGGTCGGTATATGCAGAGCTGCAGCTGTTAAAATTTATTGAGAACAACTGTATTGCAGAAAAGGTTTGAGAAGGCTGGGGGAGCTGAACATTTTGGCATACTGCTAGGAGATGTGTGACATTTGGCATCATGAAGTGTGGTTTGTGCTGGATTCAGGGCTGTGCACATTTGGCACCTATCCAGAGCGCCATAAGCACAAGGAAAGTATTAGCTTCTTCATTGCTGTGCTGAGGTGTCGGGTGTTAGGGTTTTTTTCTGACTCCATCCCCACGGGCAGCTTCACGTCTCTTGGATTTTCTCCCCCCTCCCTTCCCTTTTCCCCAACAGGTTTCTGGAAAGCTACTTGTCCCCCTTCTTGCACAAGCCCTTTGTTGGTCTTTGTCAACTCAAAAAGTGGAGACAACCAAGGTGTAAAATTTCTACGAAGATTCAAACAGCTACTGAATCCAGCTCAGGTCTTTGACCTCATGAATGGAGGACCTCACCTTGGGTAAGCAGATAGTCTATGGAAGCACACATATCTTGTTGATACCAGAAGAGTATGAGTGATATATTTGATTATAAGCTTATCATCAAATATCAAGAGACATACTCCTCAGAGAAGACTGAACACGTATGATGTTTGGGGGGGTGGTCCCCTCTCTCTGTTTAGTGCTATTGATCAGCTAAAACCCCAAAATGTTGTTGAAAAAGTTGTTATTTCCATTAATCAGTAACAGCAGGACAGTTTGAGGCATTTTGAGGCAATTCCAAAAGCACTTCCCTGGAAGAAGACCAAGCTTGAATCCAGAAGAAAGCTTGTCAGCAAACAGACTTGTAACAGGCATCCTGATGTCGTATTAGCAGGAGTTAATTTCAGTTAAATTGAGTGAACAAACAAGTGTCGTAGATAGAAAATGAATATTGTCAAAATGAGATTTATCCAAGAATAACTTACCTGGGAAGAATGCAAAACTTCATTCCTTAAAGATTTTACAGTCATTTTGGGAAATACCTCATGTGAGTGCTTTTGATAAAGTTGGTTCTGCTCTGGGATCTAGGTGATATTTCAGGCTTGCTTACCAGATTACACTAGAATATCTATGGATAAAAAAAAAATGAGGGCTGTAGAATAAATTCCTTCAGTGTATTTATGCAACTCTATTTAAAAAAAAGTTTGGTCTCCAGTTTGCCCCTTCCAAATGTTTCTTTGTTGCTTTGTGTTTGAGTAACTTCTGTCACGAATGGGTGCTTCTTATAATAAGAGCCAACACAAGGTGAATTTCCTTTATATTTTTATAAATGTGACTCAAGTCTATGGCTTCAGACGTGTAGATGCAGGGTGTTAAATCTGGGAGTGTTCACTCCTGGAGAGTGACCATTAGGTTCTGCTGTCTGGAGAATTATTGTGATTTCTTGCCATAGTGCTTTGCAAACCATTGGCCTTTAAAAATACAGTATGCTGTCCAGGGGATGTGTTTGGCTGATAAATAATTTACAGAAAACTTTTTAAATTAAATATTTTTCTTCTTTCCCTCCCCAGTTGGACTGACTGTAGGAAGGAATTTTGCTTTTAAGCAGGAAGAGGGAAGGGAGAGAATAAATTATTTTCTCAAGCTATGATGCACACTTCTAGACAAGACAGCTGGTCTTGTATGCTTTCTTGGAAAGGAAATGATGGTGCAGGGTAAAGGCTTCTTCTGGATAATTAAAATATTCTCAGCTGGTGTTAGTCAAACTGTACCATAAGATGTTGTTATTTCTGATAACCCTTTTTTATGTGTCAGCAATGCTTGAAGAAATCATGTACTACAGCAAATCTTGTTTAGGTAATAAAAAATAAATACTTACAAAACCAAAATAAAAGCAGTCAGTAGTTCTGGAAGATTTTCAGTAAGAAACATGGCTTCAAAAAGCTTGAGATGTTGTTTTTAATATTCTGGAAAGGCTGAATAGTGAAATTCACACTTGTCTTGCTGGTGCCTGCCTGCAGGACAGATAAGGCGCCAGAGCATTGATTTATGTTGCTTTCCCAGAAGAAGGACTAAAGCTTGTGAGGTTATACATCCTCTTACAGTTGTCTACTTACTGAATGACTGCAGTGCCCACTCTTCAGGCTTTACTTTAACTGATGTGGCCTTGAGTGCAAAGGCAGTGACATCAGAGCACTCCAAACAATGACAAATAATTAGTGTTAGTCTGAACACAGCATATCTGTAAAAAGGAATTGATCAAGGGATAATCAGCTATCACGTGCTTATTTCCTCTTCTGTTCAGACAAAAGTGTCCTGCTTTAGTTGATAAGTATGTCTGGGACATATTTCTCTAGTGAAAAGCTGATGTAAATTGCTTAGCTGTATTTATGATTCCTAATTTGTAATCATTTTAATTCATTTGTAATCTGACACTAGGCCATATTAATTGCAAATTCAGAGCCTACTTTAAGCAAATCTACTGTGTTTATTACCTAGATTGGGATTGTTTATCATTTCTTTCTGTAACAGCTGCTTGTTCTTTGCTCTTGCTTTTCTCTTTCTCTTCTCCGTAGTTTACGCTTGTTCCAGAAATTTGACACATTCCGGATTTTGGTTTGCGGTGGGGACGGAAGTGTTGGCTGGGTTCTCTCCGAAATTGATAGCCTCAATCTTCACAAGCAGGTACCTGCCCAAAGAGCTTGGTTTTATGAAAGAATGAAGCAGTAACAACAGCATGGATTGAGGAGGACTCACATCATTTTAACAAATGTAGTTTGCCCCAGGACTGAAGCCACTGACAGCTTACCGCAGCACTGTTCTTGCAGTAGTTTTCTGCAAGAAACAGTACTGGACTAATTCATTATTCCAATCTCCAGTGCTCCTCCGCAATTTCAGCTTGCAAAATGGAGCTTTTGGAGTAGTTCTGAGTTACTCCTGCTCCATTGCAGCAGAGACTTACTCTCAGAAAAAAACTACAGTTAGAAAACTGTGAGTTCTGCAAGGGTTATGCTACTCATCTATTCCCTTTAATTCTCATGGTGTAGTTTCTGAGTCTTGGGATAGACAGAAGCTTCACTGGAGTAGAAGTCTAATCCAGTGTTTAATTAGTTTCCATTTTGTTTTAGAGATTATTATGCTAATTTTACAGAAAAAGCAATAGCACCACCTGATGGTTAAATAAGTACATCTGTAGAAGGGATTACTTACAGCAAGGTGCTCCTCGAGATAGTGGCTGTAATGCATTCCTCTCTCAATTAGCAACTTAAAAGTAGGGGAATTTTTTTCCTTACTTGCATGTGCTTCTGGGTGTCTTCCCCATCCGATTGTTTTCCTCTCAACTTGGAACTAGCTCGTTTTCAATGACCAGTCTGTGTAAGGAATCAATCATGTTACTTGTGGCTGTTTGTGACTTGTGTTTTCCAATTTGAATATCAATTTTGGTTTCTTTTTCTGGAATGCAGTGCCAGCTGGGAGTGCTGCCTTTGGGAACGGGAAATGACCTCGCCCGTGTTTTAGGCTGGGGGTCTGCTTGTGATGATGATACTCAGCTGCCTCAGATCCTGGAGAAGCTGGAGAGGGCCAGTACCAAAATGCTGGACAGGTGAGTAACCATCAGTAATGTCCTTCCATGCTCAAGAGATTGTGTGATAATATCTTTCCAGGAGAATTGGGCAGTACTTGATTCTGCCCTGCTGCTGGACTTCTTACAAATGCCAGGTAACATTTTAACTGTCACCCTTCAGCAACAAAAGTCTGATTTTCTATGTCACTGCTGCAGAACACTAATGAGTGAAATGGTCTCATGTCCAGTGTCTTCTGTTTTCTGTAGGTCTTGTCCATTAAATTTTTCAGCTTTACAGTCATGATCTGTTTTTTAAGCTAATTCTCTTTGTGGTAAATTTGACCAATTCACCTTGAGTTTGGCTTTGAAATGAAAGCTGAATGAAGAAATGTACATTTTTACCCCTAGTATTGATATTGCCTGTATATCTGTGTACATTTAAAAATGCTTCTTTAGAGTTGCATCTTGGCATCTGTTACATTGAATCAAGTAATGCCTGTAGAATTTGTGAGAGAGGGAAGAAGTAGAGAGAAGTTCCTTGTGCTGTAGGATAAGCACCATCATTGCCTCTTCTGCTGATTCAGCCCGTCTCTAGTTCCATTACAACTCTGTGACTTCCTTACATCAATCATACCCCTGCAAAAGAGTAATTTGTTCTGCTTTGGGGTTCTAATATGGATAAAAGAGAAAATCATCTGCCTTGTAGTGACAAGTATGATGCCTCCTTTTCAACAGGTGGAGCATCATGGTGTATGAAACCAAACTCCCTCGCCAAGCTTCCACTTCCACAGTCACTGAAGATTTCAGTGAGGATTCAGAGGTACCTCACAAGATGCAGAGGGCAGGGGATTGGGAACAACAGCCTCAGAATGGATAAGATAGGAACCAGTGGTTGTGCTGAAATGGAGCAAGCCTGAGGCATGGCTTGTGTGTAGCAGGAGCTACAAATATCTGGAAGTTTTAAGCCAATGAAGTATTATGGAGAGGACTGATCCACAGTTGATCAGAGACTCTTAAAAACTGTGCTGATGCTGATTTCTAGGTTCAGAGTTAGTTTCCTTCAGTCAGTAACTGAGCCCTAGGCTGTGGTACTTTTCTAGAGCAAAAAGAACCTGTAGAATGAGAAGTATTCTCTGAGGAGCCAGGGATACACAGCATATGTTGTAATGTTGGGAAGCAGCACCCCATTGGCTTGTTTCTGACTGTCACCAGGTGCAGAAGATTCTCTTCTATGAAGACTCTGTGGCTGCTCATTTGTCCAAAATTTTGACTTCTGACCAACACTCAGTGGTCATCTCCTCAGCCAAGTGAGTAATTAGAGGACAACTGTAAGTGAAAGTTACAATACCAAAATTCCGTGACAATCTGTGCATGACTTTGTTTTCACTTCCTTCTTTGTCTAGGGTTCTTTGTGAGACAGTGAAGGATTTTGTGGCTCGAGTTGGGAAAGCCTATGAGAAGGCAACAGAAAGCTCAGAGGAATCAGAGGTCATGGCCAGGAAGGTAAAATTGGAAAAATTGTTTGGTTTTCTACTTCTGAAGTGGAAAACGGCTCTGTTTTCAGAGACCTAGGACAGCAACAGTGCAGCAAGCACTAAAAGAAAGAGTTAGCCACTCTACTGTTAGTTTTGTTCAAATCTTATTCTTCTCCTTATAGTGCTCTGTCTTGAAAGAGAAGCTGGACTCATTGCTGAAGACACTGAATGAGGAATCTCAAGCATCTTCATCTCTGCCAAACCCTCCTCCCACCATTGCAGAGGAAACTGAAGATGGTGATGGGTCAGGCAGTGGTTGTGATTCCTCTAGTGACCGGTCGGTGGGCTCAGCATGTACTGCACGGCCCCAGATATTTCGTCCCCGAGAGCAGCTCATGTTGAGAGCCAACAGCTTGAAAAAAGCCATTCGTCAGATAATAGAGCATGCAGAAAAAGGTAACCTGTGTGGAGTCCTGCTTGTGACTTGTTACAGGCTCTTGAGAGGTATAAATTTCCTTTATTCCAGAGGAGACTAGGGTTCTTTATTAAAAACAGCTTTCCTGAGCTAGAGAAGCTATTTAGTAAGCCTGGTTATTTAGTTTGGGTATCATCTCTGCCAAGCTGATGCTGTTTGAAGCACTGCTTGGTAAATGAGCCTGAAGTTCAAGGTGTGTACTCTCCCTTAGGTCTGGTTTAGGAAGCTACCATCCTCCCCCACTCTGTTCATTTGCATTTCGTGTTTGTCCACACCCATACTACAATTGTGTCAGCCCAGCTGTTACAGAATCACAGAATGTTATGGGTTGGAAGGGACCTAGAAAGATCATCTAGTCCAACCCCCCTGCCAGAGCAGGATCACCTAGACGAGGTCACACAGGAATGCATCCAGGCAGCTCTTGAATGTCTCCAGAGAAGGAGACTCCACAGCCTCCTGGGCAGCCTGTTCCAGTGCTCTGGCACCCTTACTGTAAAGAAGTTTCTCCTCGTGTTAATACTAAACCTCCTATGGTCAAACTTGCTCCTATTCCCTCTTGTCCTAACATTGGATGACAATAGTGTAGCCTTGCTGTAAAACAGAGCTGGAAATAATTGGGAAGAAAGTATTTTAACTTGGATTGTTTCAGAAATCTCTTTACAGTAGAGTCCAGCAAAACAGCACAGTGGTAGAACTGCAGGAGAGGGCAGAAACTTCTTAAACCAACTTTGTCACTGGGAGAATGTTGTAATACTGCATTTTGATACAAATCAATTCTGTTCCAATGTTAATTTTCTAAGCAGTTGACCTCTTTATTCATATCTTGCCCCTTATCTCTCTCTAGCCTCTCACACCTATAGCTCAAGTTTCATTTCCTTCGAAAGGCATCAGTCCCCCAGATGTTAGTTCATAAACTCAGTGGTTTAACTTAGACCAAAGGAGGTGCTTAACAGCTTATTACTGGAGCTAAAAGCATTGAAGTTGCAGATAGGACATTCATTCTCACCTGAATGTGTACTATGAACAACTTTGTAGTAAGTTACAGATCATTGCAATGTTGCTTAGATTTCCAGCACTGCAATATTGTATACAAAGGTGATGTTATATGAGATGATGGAAGTTAAGCAAACGGCCTGCTTCTGGTGAAGTAGAGGTCCTGACCTCACTGCTGTCCCACTTTTCTGCCACTTACCTTTTCCCAGTTTGATGTTTGTTGGAGTTCTTTTGGAGTCCAGCCAATTTGCTTAAGCTAGCAGGAGGAGATACATTTCTGGTGGATTAGTGGGTTGGATTGCCTTATAGGTAGTTTTGATGAGTTCCAGAGTCAACTCAGGGGAAATGAAGAGACTGAAAGAAGAGGTGTTTATCCACCTACAGAGGCAGTAAGCTGGTAGGTCAGCTCAGGGCTGTTCACATTGCTGCATCTTGTGAGGGGTTGCTGGGAGGATGGCCTATTGATTACATGCAAATGAAGTTTTGACTTCTTTAGGCAATATGCTAGCATTTAATTCTTGCCAGCTCTTCGGCAAACTCCAGTTGTGTTTCAAATGTGTTTGTTGAACTTCTGCAGAATGTTTTTCTTCTTCCAAAGTATGTGATCTGATTCTTTCCTTTGTATTGTTTTTTACCAACTGTTCTCTTCCTCTTGATGATAAGTGCCTAAGTACTCTTTTCAGTGGCTTATCCTGTTTGCCCAGTACAGATAAAGCAAACAAAATTAATTAAATTTATCATTTAATGTCAATCTGGTTAGAATTTCTGGCAACGTCTAAATGCAAATAAATCCAAGCTCATCACCTGTAGCCTGAGTACCAGTAGCATTAAAGGTAGACACTTCTATTTAGAGCCTTACTGCTATAGAACTCAGCAAAGAAAACAGAAAGCTAAGCCAGCTCAGTTCCAAAAGTTTTGCAGAGCTTAGTTGAGACAAATGATATAGGAAAGCTTTTTGTTATTCTTGTTCTTTCCTTTAAGGAACCAGGGTCTTTAGAGTCCTGTCCTACTGTTACTTACACCAGTGGGCAGTGTTCCTTGCTAGAAATGCTGTGGGTACTCACCCACTTTCTCTTTCCTTACAGCTGTAGATGAACAGAATGCCCAGACTCAGGAGCAAGAGGGCTTCCTTCTTAGTCTCTCAGCATCTGAAGAGGGCAAGGAGATGAGGAATGAAGATAAAATCTCCCTGCAGTCATCACACAGCAGCACCTATGGAGTGTCCAAAAGGAGGAGCCAACGGAAAGGTACTGCTCTGGCACTGCCACCATGCAAATCTTGCCTGTGAATTATGATTCTGCTAGTTGTAAAAAGTGAGGAAAGTGTTAGTGTATTACCTCCCAAGTTCTGTTTTTCTCTAATTTTTGAGTGATTGCTCTTGAGATGTCAGGCTCTTTTAATATGCTGTAGCCTGTGCATCATACAATCCACTTTTTACTACATCACTGATGGCTGGTCCATGACTGTAGCATATAGAGCCTAGAATTCAGAAATTTTCTTGCACCTTAGCCAGTAATCTGGGTACTCTTAGCTTTCAGCACTTGGATGGGGATGGTTTTGAGCATTTTTGAGCATCTAAATGACATGAAAAATGTAAACCCCTACCATCCTTTGCAGATGATAGAGAACGGAAGCCAGTTTGCTTTAATAACTGTATTACATGAGTAAGTTGTTAGAAATCCCTGATCACTGCAGATTTTTTTGAAACTTATCTAAGTATTGATTGGGAGCCAAGTACTCTCTCTGCTGTGCTGCTGGCACCAGCTTCTCCTCATCTCAATTTCTAATACTTGCATGTAGCACTTTGGTAGCTCCAACCTGTGAGGTTTTCTGGCTGCACGTATGCCACATCTCTGTCTCTTGATGACTGCTTTTGTGAACTCTCTTTTATGGTGGCTAGCGCCTTTTGTTGTTCGGTGATTCCTAACCCAGTCTTGCTGCTTGGGCTTCTATATGCTGTTCTGAATTACAGTGCTGTGTTTGTCAGTAGCCATGTTTGTGTTGTATTTTCCAGTGTCCAAGTCTCCTTGTGAAAGGCTAATAAACAAAGGAAGTTTGTCACTGGGCAGTTCTGCATCTCTGCCTCCCCAGACAGGAAACCGGGACAACTTGCCAATGCTGAACACAAAAATCCTCTACCCAAGTAAGTGTAACACCTACCACTTCCCATCAAGGCAGCCAACTGGAGTATGGGTGACAGCAAGGCAGGCTGCAGTCTCCACCTGAAAACATGAAATTGTACTCCCTGATGTCCTTTTGTGCTGGGTCCTCTTGGAGGGAAGAAGTGGAGACTCGGAGGGAGCTGTAATAGTTTGCAGTTTGTAGCTGAGACCTAGACACAGGTTTTTATTAACACTGTGCAGTGTCAGAACTTAGATGTCAATTATAAGGAGATACTGTGCTCAAAGCAACCTTGAGAAAGCTGATACAATGCTTCAGAAAGAGGTCTCTGAAGGCTGACAGCCATAAACTGGGAGCAGCAGTCTCTTCATGTGAAGGCTGAGATCACTGAAGGTGCACAGACCCAGTAGAATTCCTGCCTCCCATGTCCTGTGTACCAGTTTCTCCCCATGACCATAGCGCTGTCATTCCATCTTCCAAATTATTTGTTCAAATTGTTTCTTCTAGAAGCAAGTAATTTCCTTTCTCTCTGACAAAGCTGCTGTTTGTGGGCTGCTAGCTAATAATTTAAGAATCAGGAGGCTGTAATTCTTGAGCAACGTGGGGAAAATCTTCAGTCCTACTGCTCTCCCTCCTCACTGAAGCAAAGATGTTGTGTGTCTCACCCTGGAACAGAAAAAGCTACTGCAGTGAAAAAACCCCTACTTCCAGTTCCATGTATCTGTACAACTGTGCTGCTGGCCTTAGGTGATAATCTCATTAATCAAAAACCCTGCAAGCAACCCCAGAAACCTTTCTCCTTATTGAGAGAGCTAAGCCTTCTGGAATTGGGGGAAGGCACTAGTGCTATTTGCTTTCCACACTTAATGACAAGAGTTAATGTATTCTACCCTATTGTTTTTTCTCCAAAACTGAAGTTACCTGTTTTCTGCTTGTTATTACTCACACTATTCCCTGTGGTCAATCTTCCTACAGATATCCGTGCTGGCATGTCTGGTTCTTTGCCTGGGAGCTCTGTCATCAGCCGATTGTTGATCCATGCTGATCCCTTTAATTCTGAGCCTGAAAATCTGTGAGTATGCCTAGGAGATTGAAGGGAGAGAGTGGGCATTTCCAGATGGGTTTCAACAGAGAAGCTGATTAGCTTGTAGAGCTAAATAATGGACTGTAGCAGCCCAGAATTATGTAAATGAATTCATGTGTTGGGTGCCAGTGAGGATCAGCTTATGTAGAGATATACATGCGGTGCCACATCTACATTCTACATGGTAGAATGTTTTTGGGTTTTAGGTGAGAATGAAATCTAGATCAGTTTTCTCCCTAGACTCAGAGATGACTCCAGCTTCCAGTTAGCAGACAGTAACCTGGAGGGGGAATCACTACCCTTACAGCAAGGAGGCCCAGGAAAGATCATGGGCTGACCACAACAGGGAAGGCAATTGGGAAATATGACATGAAGACTTTCTCAGGCTGTTTCTGTTAAAATGTTTAACAGTAAAAATCCAATGATAGACTTTTAATTTTTTTAAGGGGTTCAGTAGTGCCCTTGAGATGAGTAGCTGACACTTTCAACCTCATTTGTCAGGCTCTCTGTCTCTATATATGCAGTTAGCTTTGTGAGACCTTTTACATGATGCCAGTGACCAGCACTATAGCTCTTTGTAAATGAAGTGTAGGCTTTTGACTATTTTTCTGTGGCAAGGGAAGAATGCCTCTGTAAATCTTGTGGCTGTCAAGTCTTACAGATAGAGGCTGCAGGGCCAGGGACCTCTGCTCATCAGTAGCTGCTTTTATGGTATTCATGTGGGTTTTAAGCATTTCCCAGCAGTGCTTATCAGCACGCTGGCATACAGCCTTCTCATTCTTCACCTTTTTATGCAAGAGAATTAGGAGGTGGCCAGAGGGATCATGCAAGTACGTGGCACATAGCCTTACAAATGGCAGTTTTGTTGGTTTGTTTGGCAGTGAATGTTACACAGAGAAGTGTGTCATGAATAATTACTTTGGAATTGGACTGGATGCAAAGATTTCATTGGACTTCAACAATAAACGTGATGAGCACCCGGAGAAGTGCAGGTGGGTTTGGCTTTGGCTGACCTTTGGATACTGCCAGAATCCACTGAAAGCACTTTATGTTTCTGTGCAGTTTTGAAGCTGATTTTCTACAAATGTGCTGAATAGGTATATTGTCAATCTTGTCTGCATAATCCTCTTTCAAGTTTTGAAGTCATGATGGAGGAGATAAGTTACTGATTTATTACTGGTTCATTATGCTGTTGTGGCTAGTATAAGATCTTTGAGTAGCTACATTGGTGTGGATTTAATGCATTGGTTCTATTTACTTCGTGATTTCACTCAGACTCCTGGTCTTGCTATTTAGCTATGAGAGAAGTGCATCTCAGCTCTAAATGCCACAGAAGCTGATTTTGGCCATGATCCTAATTTAATACAAACCACTGGTTTTGGCCTTTTGAATAGCTGGGCAGCTACAGGAGGCTTTGTGTAGCCTGGGATTGGTACATTTGCTGTGCCTGAGCTAACATGGCTAAACACTGTTGATGTCCTGTTGTATGAGATTGACAAGTTCTGTGCCAGAGGAATCTAGTAGTGTGTTTTAGTCAGTCATCCTCAGTTCCTACTTGACATTTATTTAAGGGGGAGTAGTTTCCTAGCGCAAGCAATGACCATTTTGAGTGTTTGACCCTTTCGGAAGCAAAACACCATTGTGTTTTAGGACATAGGAGGTACCATTTCAGTGTGTTGGTTTGGGGTTTTCTTCCTTCTGAGTAAAAGCCTATGCTCTCTTTCTCTTTTGATGTGCCCCCTTAGAAGTCGTACTAAAAACATGATGTGGTATGGAGTATTGGGGACCAAGGAGCTGCTACACAGAACGTATAAAAACCTGGAGCAGAAAGTCTTGCTGGAGGTGAGGAATTAGCATGCCTTCTGTTCCTAAAACTGGAACGCCTAATTGCATTTTCTTCAGACACTTTGACTTTGGCGTGGTGAGTCTACTTGGTGACATTAGGGTGTTTCTCTTACCTGCCTGATACAGTGTCCTTGCTGTATCTCGCCCTGAGCTAGCTAGGAGTGACTTCTCACAATTCTGGAAGATAACTTGTATTCTCAGCCCATAAGGGGAGTGTCCTCCTGATGGAAAGTGTTAGCTGTCCCCAGCTGAGTATTAAGCATAAATTGTTACATTATATGTGGTATCTGACAACACATCATTTTAGGTTGTAGGTGCAGTGGAAGGCTCTTAATTTAACTATACTATAATGTGCATCAAACTGGAAAAGGAATGTTCGTGTACGGGCCAGGTAGTTTGCAGGAGGAGATCTTCATCACAGCAGACTGTGTAGGTGTTTTAGAAGTTTTATTTCCCTTTCTGGAGGAGTAAACCAAGAGGCTTTGCCAAGCCTCCCAGGTGTGTCCTATTCCTTTTTGAGGAAAAGAAGCAACACTAGCCCTCTAAAATTGTCCTCTGCCAAAGGAGTGGTAGTTCTCGAGACATGAATGGATCTATTCTGCTCATCAGGTCAAGAATAAACTAGAAGAAACCTGAATTAATTTATTACTAAGCTGTGCAGGCTGTTTTCTCTTCTTGGAGGGTGTGCTGTGGCAGGAGGGGCTCTCTATCCTGCTGTGCTGAGAGTAGTATTGCCTTCTTTTCTATGCAGTGTGATGGCAGGCCAATCCCTTTGCCCAGTCTTCAGGGAATCGCTGTACTCAACATTCCCAGCTATGCAGGAGGCACCAACTTCTGGGGAGGAACCAAGGAAGATGATGTGAGTATTCTCTAAGGCAATCCAAGAAATGTTTTTACTTACTCTTGCTTTTGAAGTCATAACCCCCATGAATAGTGCTTGGACAAAGAGGGCAAGTCACCTGTCTGTATGTACTTTCTCCATGAAGTGGATAAGATACTGAAGTCCAGTCTTCAGCAGCTTTACACCCAAGCAGCTTTGTGCCCTACAGCCTTTGTGTTTGAATTATACTTTAGCTGCTGTTGGAAGTACAGTGGGAATATTGAGGCTCCTTTGTCTCCCTCCTAGCTCACTGTAGATCTTCACCTCCTAACCTTGTTAATTTTATACAGATTAAATAGGATAAAGGAAACCTCTCCAACAGAGCTGTATGTCAACTGAATTCTCTCTCCTTTGTATCTGACTAGACATTTACAGCGCCCTCCTTTGATGACAAGATTTTGGAGGTGGTAGCGGTGTTTGGTAGCATGCAGATGGCAGTGTCACGAGTGATAAACCTACAGCATCACCGGATTGCACAGGTATCAGTTGCTTTTGTGAGCTCTTCTTGCCTCACTGCTTGTGACAGTTTTGCCAGTTTCAGTTGGTAAAGCCCTCCTTTGTGCTCACTCAGATCTGTGGAAAGAGCCTCCATGAGGGCTGAAAATGAGCATATTCAGAGGTAATTTGGGCATGGAATTGTTTGCAAGTGTTCGTTGTAGTAGGAGCTAGACCAGCAACTCAAATACAGATTAGTCTAATGACAGAGCAAATGGTTCTGGCTGCACATGGGCAAGGTGTGCCCTGCCACCCAGGCACACATGCCACTAACAGCACCAAAGCTACAGTACCTGGGGAAGTGCTTTGGAAAGAAAGAGAACGTCTCATGCTTTTGGAAAAAACAACATCTTAGAGCTTCTCTGATGCAATCACTTCTTGCAGTGTCGGACGGTGAAGATAGCAATCCTTGGAGAAGAAGGAGTTCCTGTGCAAGTGGATGGAGAAGCCTGGATCCAGCCTCCGGGTTACATTTGGATTGTTCATAAGAACAGGGCACAAACCCTCACACGAGACAGGGTAAGTGTGGCTACTCAAAGAAAAGGCTGCCACAGCAGGGAATTGGTGGATTTTGCTAGCCTGGCCCTCAGAATTGGCCCAGCAATTTTGACTAAAACTAGGCTTAAGCAAGAATTAAGCCAAGGCAAGCGTGTGACATGGAAAACTTCAGCCCTGACAGCTGGTTAGTAAAGTTATAAGCAGTTGAACAACTGGGTCTTGTAGAACCGGTATAAAAACCTTTCACTGCATGTTTTACAGGCATAGGCACAGCCTTTGGTTTTTATAGGAGCTTTACAAGGTATCTTATAGTTTTCTTGCTGTGTTTTCAGGCATTCGAGAGTACTCTGAAGTCTTGGGAGGACAAACAGAAGTGTGAGTTGTCCCGACCCTCCTCATTCTCTCTGCAACCTGAGATAATGTCTGAAGAAGAATCCACCCAAATCAACCAGTTTGGTCAAGCTGCAGGTGCTCTGATCCACAGGTGGGACTGAATTACTTTTGGTAAATAGAACCTGACCTGAGTGCCTGAAGTTCATGTCCTACTCCCTGTCCCTGGAGATGGTTTTTTTTTCACTCTTTATCTTCTGCAGTGCTAGTCCATAGCACTGGGGGTAGCATCATTCATTACACGCTGTCCCAGCTGCATGAGGACTGAGTTTGAATAAAAAGTTTCTTAGGTCATCCTGAAAGTAGGTGTTATGTTTGACTATCAATGATTTTTATCAGAAATTAAACAAAGGCCTCTCTAGGAGCTCAGATGACAAGTTGAATTCTTGTAACTGATGCCCAGCAGATTTCTGAAAGAAGTCACTGTATGCTCATTGTTCATTGGTTGGGCATTCAGCTCCTTGGTCTAGGCCTCTGGGAGAAAATTCCCAGAGTCATATCAGAAGTGCTAAATAAACTGCCATATGTGCAGCTGTCATTCACATCACTGTAGCCACACTGAAATGTATGGCTTCTGTTTTAGACTGATCCCAACTTGTGCACAGAATTGAATATGCAGCTGGAGTTGCGCATGTGAATTCTGCCTTGCTTTGCCTATGCATGCTCACTGCAGCAGGGAGAATTGCCCTGCTTTGCCAGAGGCCGTGCCCCTCCCATGCTTTATACCTGCTCTTGTCACTCAGATGGGTATTAAAATGAGATACCCAGTCAGAAAAATCTCCTCCTTTGAGCATATGCTGATGCAACCTCTAATTCTCTCTTTAGCATTCGGGAAATAGCCCAATCCTATCAGGACATGGAACAGGAGCTTGCCCATGCTGTCAATGCCAGCTCTAAGTCTATGGACAAAGTCTACGCTAAATCCAAGTCTACAGAGGTACTTCACTCACTTGGCATATCTCACTTTGTCCTTGTTCCATAGCTCTTAGTTTTCCTGTTGACTGACCAGAAGTATGCTTTGCTTGTCTAAGAGTTCTTCTTTCGATTGCTAAGACCTCTGCATTTCCAGGCTTAATGTGTGCATGAATTGCTTCCCTGCAGGGTCTGAACTGCAGCCTTGTTGTAGAGATGGTGAATAATGTCAAAGCCCTGCATAATGAGACAGAGCTGCTGCTGGCGGGCAAGATGGCACTGGTAAGAAGCACAAAGCAGGAGCAGAGTGGCCTCTCAACTTTCTCTCCTCCCCTACTCTTGCCTTGGCAAGCAACATTTTGAGGGTTCTTGTGTTTTTTGTAACAAGTCAGTTTAAATGTTATCATCCAGTAGTTAGGATGGTGGTGTTACATAGGCATGATGAGTGCTCAGGCTAGCTTGTGTGGAGTTTGGAGCTTAGCAAAGTTGGAAATTGTTAGCTTGGTAATGTCTGAGCAGAGTGCCTACTGTGCGCTTCCTTTAAGAGGAGGAACTACTTACTTAGCTGGGAGTTTCAGGGCAAGGGCTTGACTGTGTGTTCCACTATATGGCTTTTAACTCTGCTTTGCTTACATTTCTGATCCAGCAATTAGATCCTCCACAGAAGGAGCAGCTCCAAGCAGCCCTAGCAGACATGGACCTCCAGCTGAGGAAACTGGCAGACATCCCTTGGCTGTGGCAGCTTATGGAGCCCTGTGATGAGGAGGTGAGGAGGACCAAGGCTATATTTCCCTAGTTGTTCTCTTTTTCAGTAGTTGGTTATGAGTGTTTGACTCCTGTGAGAATATGACTGATGTGAGAAAAAAATCATTAAGAAGGAAACGGCTAAAGAAAGTCATTTCCTGCTAAGGTCACATGCCTGAGTGGAGTCAGCTTTCTCTGTGTCCTTTCCAGTCTTGATCAGAATGAGTTTAGAATTTTTTTTTTCATCTCTTACAAGGTCATGGAGCTCAACTTGACAGTAATTGTACTTGGTCCGTTTGTGACTATTTGTCTGATTTTTCCCTTTTTGTTCATACAGAACCAGATGTTGGATTATTCTAAACGCAGCCGCAGCGGCAAATTCCGGCTGGTGAACAAGTTTAAAAAGGAGAAGAACAATAAAAACAAGGAGACTCACAGTAGCATGGGATTGCCGGGTACCAAGTCAGCTCATTCCTTGTTTCTCTTTGTCACACCAGTGTGGTCACGCCACTCCCTGTTCTCTGATTCCTCTCACTTTCTCTTCTTCTGTTTTGTGTGTATCTGCCTTTTCTTGGAGGTCTAGTCTTGTCTTTTTCATGTGGCAAAATAGCTTATTGCTCCATTCTGTCTAAGTCATGGTCCCCTAGTACCACACAAATATTCCTGAGCAGAAACAGGAGGTACCCTTCGAAGAATTCTGCCTACATCCAGATGTTTCCAGGGATATTTTAGGGGTTCTTAGTGAAGAGAATTTGAGGATTTTGCATTTTAGGTGTCAAAATGACTGTGGGGCCCAAGACCGCATAACTCCAGTCTTTCCACTGCTAATTCTATATGATATGGTTAATGATGTTTTTCTCATTGATTCACCCTCAGGCTTTAATCAAGTTTCATGTCTAATTAGCTGGGGATCAGAATCACCACAGATGTGCCCTGACCTTTAATCTTAATGGTCTGTAGATAAAAACTGGCCATGAATCAAGAAATTGACAGCCAGGACACTCTATCTCCAATTGGGCTAGTTGATTTTTGGTTTATACTCTGCTTATGAAGACTTTCTTCCAAAATTCAGAAGTACTACCTCTTCTGTGGGCTCCTGGGTCCTGTCCTCTGCTATGGAGTTGTGGGTATAGTCTCCTTCTGTCTGGTGCTCCTTCATCGCCTCCCAGAACTTGGGAGCTTTATTATTCTCTTGTTTAGAGGCTGTGCAAAAAGATGGAATATAAACTTTTCCTCTGTCCCTCAGACTTGAGAGGTTGCTATTTTGTTTACCGAGCACAAGTGCTTGTATGTGAACTAATCTGTGCTTGATTCTTCATAATATGTTTTATAAATCTGTTGTTTTGTAAGAGGATTAACAACGAACTTGCTCTTCTTAAAAACATGGAGGTAAACTTTAAAAAGCATGTCCAGTCCCATCAAAAGAAATGTGCACTTCCTCCTGGCTTTACTGCAGCTAGCCTCTGCCTAAGAGAATAACTCTTACTTTTCTCTGCCCTACCCTGTTTGTTTGAGACTGTGTAATGCTACCAGTCCTTGCCCTCCCCTTGGTTTAAGGCTGTGGTATTGCTCGCCCTCCTTCTCTGGCACTGAGTGCTGATGGTGTCCTCATCTCCTACTGTTTTCTGGGATTCTGGGTACTCAATGCACTCCTGCTTTTCCATCTCTAACAGTTCACCTCTGGGGAACAGAGGAGGTTGCGGCGTGGCTTGAGCACCTCAGTCTTTGTGAGTATAAGGATATCTTCATTCGGCATGACGTCCGGGGCTCTGAGCTCCTGCACCTCGAACGGAGGGACCTCAAGGTACTTTCATGATTGGCTCATGAGAAATAGCCAGCTGCATCTGCATGACCTTCTGTGCTGAATGTGCTTGGAAATGGTCTGCCTGCTGTTTGTTCCATGTGCCTTAGCAAGATAAATGAGTTCATTGCTGCCTCATTTTATTTTCTCACATTTCAAGTCACCCAGTTTTTAACAGCAGGGAGGTACAACAGCTAGTTGAGGGACCAGCTGACCAATTCTGCCACAGCTTCCTAGAGATGTACACTCCGGCACACAGATTTCAGATAGCGTTCTTGAGAGTCTGATTTTAATGATGGAGTGGAAGTTTTCAACTTCTCAGCTGCTGTACCATCCTTGCAGAGCATGCTGTGATTGAGAAAATTTGGTTCTTTTGTTGTAGAGACTGGACAAATACATTATCACACTTCTTTACAAGAAAAAAAATGTTTATAGTCTTTGGTGAGGCTGCTAGGTGGAAAGAATCTTTTTAAAGAGTGCTTAGTAACCACATTGCACAACTTTTCATCTCCTCACCAGGAGATGCTTTCTCTCTACAGAGAAAAAATGAAAGTGGTGGTTCTTTGCATGTGGAGGAGACTGTGTCATCATTCTGGTGACTTGCATGCAGCAGAAAAATACTTTCTTATAAAGTAGTGCATGGCATTTGTTGAATGCCCCTTGGATCTTCATTTGTGATTTTGATCACCTTCCTGTTCAGAGGTTTGCTGTGGTCTATGTAGCTGATTCCTCTGTATCCCATCCAGCTACCTACAGCTTGTGTTTTGTTGAGTGGTACCCAAATGTTCACACACTTATTTGATGTGACTCATTGGTTCTTCCTGCATGTTTTGGCTACTAGCTTAGGTCACTGAGATCTGTATGCTGGTTCTGTTCTCTTGCTTTGGCCTTTAACAGTCAAAGTAATTTGCATTTCTATCTCATGGTCTGCAGTCGTTTATCTCCACTGCTCTGTGCCTGCTTTGTGTTCATTACCCTGTCATGCTCTGTTAGCTTTCTGACAAATGGTTTGAGGTTCCATATATAACCATCAGTTTTGTAATCTTTCTAATTGATTTCCACCTCTCTTTGTAACTGACTGACTAGTTTGTAACCATTGCTTGGCCACTTGGAATTTCCCTGTTGCCTTTCTCCTAAAGTAAGGTTTTCTCTTTTCCTCCAGGACCTGGGTGTGACCAAAGTGGGTCACATGAAGAGGATACTACATGGGATCAAGGACCTGAGCCGGAATACTCCTGCCAGCGAGGTTTAGCCTCTATTTTCACAGCCTGTGTCTACCATTCCCCCTAACTGCACAGCAGTCACCTCACAGAGCGGATGTGCTCACAACTGTCTTTGCTGAACAGTCAAATTGTAGCTGTTCAGAGCTCATATCAACCAAGCATGGTGCTACCTTTTTTTCTGTGGGGTACAACTGCATCCAGTCAAGAGGCATCTTATATGTGGTCAGACAGAACCTCCTGGAAGAGAACTCACTTGCTCTTTGAAGAACTGTGTCCTCTGACATGGGAAGTTCTGGTTCCAGTGACAATGCAGGACTCCTGAGAAATGCAACACAGCTACCTTTACTGGATAAATCCATCACAGTAGAATTATTCAGGACAAAAGACATATTGGCCAGTCTGACAGATTTTTCAGACCCAAAACTTGCCTGCTCATCTGCGTGTCACACTTGTATCTTAGAGCATTTAAGTGGGACAGAGCTTGTCCTTGTGTCTTACTAATTCCTTTTTAATACACCTGTAGTTGCATGCAATTTGCATCAGAAATTCAAAGCCAGTACAGACCTCTTGCCCGTGAATACCCAGTGATTGTAACTTGTATATGCCCTGCAGCAAACAGTGTATGTGGTTCAAACAGCAGTTTGCACCAGCTTGTGGGGTCTTCTGCAGGGCCTTGCTCTCCTCTTCCAGCCAGTGGCAATTGTACAGGTTTTCAGACATCACAAATAGTTGTTCAGAAATTCCTGGCAGTAAGAAAAGACAAAATTCTGGAGAGCCATATGATTACAGGAGATTAGCTCTGACACTCCTCCTTCTGTATTCATCTTCAGGAGACCAGAAGAAAGGGAGAGGAATGCTAAATAGCTGTTTGGGCTGTGAGAAATCCAGTGTAATGGAGTAAGATATGGAACAATTTACCCTGTCTGTGTCAGGGGAGCAGCATGATTGGCAATGGCCAGGAGCAGCTTCCTGCCCATTTAGTGCCACCTTTATGGCTACAAACCACAGATCTGTTTCTTTTCTTCAGCTTGCAGTGCAGAAAACTCACACACACACACAAAAACTATCTGTAGTACTTGCATCTTCTCACCTGTCTTGGTTCTAGTGGCTTTTCCACCTTGCTTCACTCTCTTGCTGCCTTGCTCCTTCACTCCAAGGTGGATATCAAAAGATTATGCTCAGCCCTCCTGGGTTGTACCCCTGAGAGATGTACCATGTGCTGTAAAACATCAGGGCTTCTATAAGAGCACTGAGAGAAGGATTGTTATGGAGCAGATAAGCATCATTATGAGAACTAGAGTATTTTGGTAAATTGCCTTTGGTACCACCAGCAGTGGAGCACAGAAAATTCAGTGCCTCTGAATCAGAGTTCCTAGGCAGCCTTCAAATTTTCACTGTATTGCCTGATCCCAGTCAGGTGACTGTTAATGCCCAGAGACCAGCATGTGTAGTTATATTACCATGTTTATCACTGCAGAGGGAATACAGGAACATTCAGTGCTGTAAAACTGGAGAAATAGCAGGAATTTGTAATTACTTTTGTAATCATTTTGTATGTATTTATTTTTTTTATTATTTTTACAGTGTGTCACCTCTCTGGCTATGGCAGCAGGCAGAAAAATGGCCACGTACACAGTGGCATAAAAGATTGTCTCCTGAGGACATCATTCTTCTTTGCAAGGATTTTATCAAACTGACATCAGCTTGCTAGTCTAGCAACAGTCAGTCAAGTTGGTTTATGTAAAGACTTATCAACTGTAAAAGGTTATGGGCTGATTTCATGCTGGGCAAACTCCATTACATTCTTTAAGATTCACCAAGGATTATTCTGACTCTCCCTATCTGTTTTTAACTAGTTGTCATTCACCTGCATGTTTTCTCTCAGCCTTGTGAGTGACAGGGTTTGCTCATGAGAAATGAACAGAAGACTGAACGTGCTTGATCCAGCTAGCAAAATTGCTGGTAAAAATACTATGGGGACTGGGCAAGAAATATGGTCAGCTTTGCTATGAATTTGTTTCTTCTGTCTCTGCATTGTCAGTTGCTTCCATAGTCATATTTTTTCTTTACCTGTACAGCCTCCCGTTACTGTGTTGAATTCCTGAGATATCAGATGCGTAAGAATTGTAGACATACTGCATTTTCCCACTTGCTTGTTGAAGCACAGAGCGGCATCTGCATGAGAATGAGGAGAAAGTTCCACTAAGGAGAGCTCCAGGGTGCAGCCATCCTCGCTGCTGACAGTAAGGTGCAGCCCACTGCCTGTCCCTAGGAGTATGCATGGTTAGGATATTTCTGTGCCTGCCCAGGAAAACGCAGCAGGGAGCACAAGGCAGGTGATAACTCTGGAGAAGAGGTGAGCTCTGTGTTCCTCTACACGATGGAGAAACTGGTTTTGCTGTGAAGTTTCTCCAGGCAACCTCATGGTTAAAGATGTATAGACAATATGCACTTGCCTTGCTTGCATAATTCCTGGGGGATTAAATTCTTGCCTCAGTAGGAACAGCTCCTCTCTACACTTCATGCTTAGAGTAACAGGAATCCAAAGAGTTTATAGATTCAGGCATGTTTCATGCCATGTCTGTAGAGGCCTGGTGGCCATAAGCCATCTGCTTGAAGTGATGATGCCTGCACAGACTAGTCTTCATTTCTTTTAACTTTTATTATCTGTCATGTTGATGGCTTCAGATCCTTTTTGTGTACATGTACATTTTCAAAGTGTTCATAGCCAGTATATTCCTGTCTGTTGCTTACCAGAGGCAGGGAGAGAGAGTTCTACCCTGTTTTAAGAGCTAGAAAATGGGATCCACGTTCAACCTGAGTGCCTTTTGAACATGTATGAAGGTTTATATCTAACAAAAGGGTTGTAGCTCTATGTATCTCACTTGGAATAATGCAGATTTCTGTTGCACAGACTTTTGGAAATGGATGAGGACAATTTGTGTTAAATGTCAGTGAGAGCTATCTGAAAAGCAGGGAGCCAGGCTGAACTTCTGGCTACATTATTCTGAATTCCTCTTCTGGCATCTGATAAAATTTTGTGGAGAGAGACTCAGGAAAGACAATTAAGCAGTAAAAAAATCTGCTGCTTTGCCAAAAAAAAAAGAGACTCTCCTGCAGTCTCACATAAAACACCAGCTTGAGAGAAGCTAGAACTGCACATATCATGCATGTTTAGTCTCGTAAAAAATGCTACTCATGTGAAAGCCATGCAGCATTTTCTGTTTATCATCCCTCACCCTTGGCAGTGATGCTGGGGCAGTGTCAGCAGTGAGCTGGGCATACAGTTTCTTCTGCTAGGAAGAGGTTCCAGTACATTGTCTCATGTTCTGGCACTGCCTTGGGTATTAACTTTAATGACAGATTCTAGGGAATAACATACCCTGTCTTATAATGTTTCAGTTAAGTGCGATTGTATGCAGTAGGGATTGGAGGGAGGTTTGGCCCATGAAGCAGCTGTCGGCAGTGCCCTGCTCTGGACCACCTTTGGGAGGGCTGTTACCACTGATGCAGTCTTTCTGGTTTTGTTTGTGAGATAGTGTGGAGAGCATGCATCCCCCCGTGCAGAAGCAGCCAGCTCTTTGCTTGCAGCAGAGGGGAGCTGTGCCACTTGGTGCCTGGAGGTGCTGGTCTGGCTGGGCCATGCAAGCTCCAGGCACCCACGAGCCTCTAGCTCTGCCAGGGCCTTCAGTGCCAGTCCTGAGAGTGTTTCTGCACTCAAATCATATGGAAAGCTTTGGTCATTGTTTTAGTATTATTTTAAAATGTGCATACTCTCTATGTGATTTTAAAAAAGACTGTTTACACAAAATATTTTGTATCCTAAGATGTGTGTACTGTAAAAAGAAAAAAAAAAAAGGAAAGGATGAAAAAAGATGGTTTTGTACAACTGTCAGCAGTGACTGCACGTCTCTATCATTGTCCACCGACCGTTGTTCCTCAGGGGTCTCCCTGCCATTCCTGTGATCCTGTCAAAAGCATAGGGAAGCAAGTGAATCCCTGTGCAGTCTTGGGAAGAAGGTTTTGCGCCTTAAGAATGGGACCTGCTTCCCTCCTATTTATTGTGTTAATTTATACAGTGATTACCATGGAAATGTTTCTTGTATTTTTTTTGTATATAATTTACTGTTGGTTGTTGTAAATAAGTTTTTTCTTGTATATAAAGTAAACATGTTTCTGAGCTTCCAGTAAAGATTGTCTTACTCTTTTCATTGTGTTGGAGGGCTGCAGTACCCATCTGCTGGGAACCAGCTAATAAAAACTTGTGCTGTGATAAAATGGCTTTATCCTGAGTTGCATCAGAAGTTCAGAGCTGTTCCTTAGAGAGGAGTGGAAAAGTAAATGTGATTGTTGTAGATTAGTTTTGTAGCCTTTCTTGTGCTGTTTTAATTGGCAGGGAGTGAAGATACCATGTAGTTTACTTTCATTAGCAGTATCTCTGCAGTGAACAAAGGAAGAGATGTCTTAAAAATAGTGGATCTACTGCTGCTCATCCTGATCATAGCTCCTTGTTGAATGGCTCAATTGAGGATAAAGAATACATCAGCAGAGCTTTGCAGTGTGCACATCTTCCACAGTTTGGTTGTTGTTTTTCCAGCACAAGTCCCAAATGGGGGAACTTTGAAACATTTGTTTAAAGAGAGCTTATTTTCAAGAAAGTTCATGGCTAAGTTTTTAAGGGAGAAAGAAAGAATTTTTACAAAGAGTCAGAGCTCTCCTAAAGAGTGTCACTGGACGTGAGCTGCGATCCTGGAGAGGCCCACCTTTTCCTGACACCGCTGGCACTTTATCTGATGAAGGACCCCTAAGGATGCATGGTTGCAGAGGTAATTTGCATGTATATGTATGAGGTGCCACTGCACAAACTGCTTTCAGAGAAGGGGAGCACACTGGTTTGTACCATCTCCGATGCAAGACAACTTCTGAAAACGGTTGTGGTTTTTCCCTGAACTGTTTAATACTCAAAAATTCAGTAGAACTTTTTGTGCTGTTGAGAGCCAATCCTGTACATCAAAAGATGCAGCACTCTGGTATAAGCATCTTACCCTGCCTTCTCACAGCAGGTAGCTGATGGGGCAAGCACTGCCACTCATAACTGTAAAGGGAGTTAGTTGCCTTGGCTATTTTGTGGTGGAACCTTTGATGAGTAAGTGAAGTGGGAGAACTCTCAAATATAGCAATGTCTGTCCCTTTTGGTTGATTGAATATTGTGAGAAGGTAGTAGGATCTCTAAAGAGACCTCAGCACTGGGTAGTTAGGTTTATAACAAAATTTAATCTTTTCTACTTGCCAGAAAATCACAAGATAAACAGATTTGAAAAAGGCAGAGTGGATTCCTCAGCTGTTTCACTATTCTCTTGCCTGCAGGTAAACTGTCAAGCTCTCCCTGAGTACTGTTTGTTTAATGACCAAAAGAAAGCATTTCATGTCACTCCATAGAGTAAATATCTGAAGTTATGGATTAACTAAGTTCCAGCAGAGCTCGTGGCGGAAGAATAGAGCGCACTGACTCACACTGAATAAAGCAGTAAGTGCTTCAGAAGTATTATATCCTTCAGGATTTCAAAGTACAGCTTGCTTTATGGAAGCATAAAGCTTTTCAAAAATGTCCAGTCACAAGGGGGGGATGTCAGGGACTGACAAGTGTTCTGAGATTGCTGCTGACGGGTTAAAGGGAACTAGCAAACCAGTCTGAAGGGCCTCTACTGACACGCTGCTTTGGAGCTGGAATCAAAGTCACAACACAGCATTCAGCAAGGGAGCTGCTCTGAGGAAAACAAGTGAAGGAGCTAGCTGAGCTGTCTAAATAGAAACTGTCTGCAGCATGGGGGTCGTGCTGCTGCTCAGCAGTGTGCTCTCCTTCACACCTACCTTTTCTTCCTTAGGTGACTCCTGCTGCAGAATGTGGAAGCTCATGACCATAGGGATACTGCTGGCTGCCTGCTCTTCACAAGTCTGTAGTTCCTCAAGTAAGTTTTCATTTTAGAGAGATCCTTTTCAGTCACTCCAAGTGCATTTCCTGCTCCTTTGTCAGTCACAGGGAGGGTCTGGAATCATTCCCATTAGGGGGGTTAAATTCCATGAGCAGAGATTGACAGACACAGTGCTGGTTCATGACAGCTGCCTAGTCAAAGTCCTCATGAACCCTATGAGCTGCCTGAGTACCACAGCAGAAGCTGGGGCTTGATTCTGCAGCACAGCGTTGACAGCCCATGGTTTTCAGGGCAGGCTGTCTTGCTCTGCTAGAAAGGGGCTGTTGCTCTAATAAAAGTCCTCTGGGAAGGACCAGTGCCAGTTCTCAGCCAGCTTGTTTTCCTGCTTGTGCTCTCACATTTTTGCTTCCAGTATTTTACAGTAATAAAGATGCAAATCAAGTCCTGAAAATCCAGAAGCGGGCAAACACTTTTCTGGAGGAGGTGAAGCCAGGCTCCTTAGAGCGCGAGTGCATTGAAGAGCGCTGTGAATATGAGGAGGCCAGTGAGATATTTGAAACCAAGGAAGCAACAGTAAGTTGGGTTTTTTTAAGGATAAAAGTGGGACTTAACCAATTCTATATTTTCTTGAAGTATTGAGGTCCAGGACATAGGAAATCTTTCGATCAGCACTGAACATGCATCACTCCTGACTCCTAAGGTCTAGGCATGGTTTTGAATGTAATTGTGTTACAATGATTGTCAAGTTACCACCTGTATGGACCACAAAACTTGGCTGCTCATGCATGTCCCACCTTACCCATGAGATTTAAGTCCCAGTAATGTAGTCATAACCCCTCCTTGACCCTACTGTCCATTCTTACTGCCACTGAGTTTTTCCCAGTCCTTCTAGTCCTTTGCCCTCTGTTGTCCATTTACAAGCCTTGCCTGCCTTTCACTGTATCTTTTTGGTCTCTCACCAGTGCCTGACAAATATTATTGCTAGGTTCTCCTTCTCCAAACTTCATATTTTCAGTTGGACACTGCCTTTATTGCCAACATCAGTGATTCCTGCCCTTTTCCACACCCAATTGTTCTGGCTTGGACTTTTTCTTATTGTGTTAAGCAGAGTAGGCTCACCGCATAAGATGAACCAGTTCTTGCTGTCCCTCAGACCCCAGAGAGGAGTGGAGTGTGTATTCACAATGCCCATGTTTTATCTAACTGGGCACAAATGAATTATGTACTCAACAATGCAGATGACTTACCTGGCAGTAAGTTACAAGAAATCAGAGAAGCACTGGGGAATACTGAGGGGTTGTGGTGCTGGTGGATCTGCAATCAGGACAAGGGGATCAGTGCTCAGTACAGGAAATATATGTGCAGGTTGGTCAGGTTTCTTTTTTTTGTAGTGCCAGTCACTACACTGTCAAAAATGAGACTGATGCTGTTTCCTGGGGTGCTATGCTGTTGCCAAGACCATGAAACACTTTAAATCCCTCACTTATTAAAAATCTGCTTCTAGCCTTAATGTAAGTTTTGTTTCTCCACAGCTAGATTTTTGGAGCAAGTATGTAGGTAAGTAAGACACTTTCCTAATCACTTCTCTGTGTTTCCTCAAGAGTAACTGGTGTTCAAGCCTTTCTGCTGATTCAAATTCTCGTTCTAAGTGGGGCGTGTAAAGAATGTTTTCCTGTTCTATCATACAGACAACCTTCCAAAAAACTTGAATTCCATCTGGGCCTATTATCAGTCATCTCCCTAGAGCTGAGGCACTCACTGGTCAAAAGTGCTTTCTGATGCTCTAGCTCTGCCCAGTGTGGTCCAAAGAGGAGCACCACCAGCGCTCTTCACTCCTGCAGTAACCTGCCTCTGCCCTGTCTGCTTCATGTTTTGCTCTTTCTTCCCCTTCTGTCCACTCCATTCACTCTGCAGCTGTAAATCAAAACCCAAACAACTGCCCCTGTCCCTTGGCCAGCAGCATGGAGGTATAATCATTCAGTGGCCAAAACCCTGGGGGATGCTTGGGAATCTGGGCAGGGTCTATTCATGTTAATGGTTGATCTGTGAGCTCTGTATGATTCAGCAACTGCATTTCCTGCCTCTGTTTTCAGATGGAGACCAGTGTGACCCACAGCCTTGTTCCAATGGGATCTGCAAGGACAACATTGGAAAATTTTCCTGCATCTGTAACAAAGGCTGGGAGGGGGCTTTGTGCAATTATGGTAATGCTGTCTTTAACCCACTATAACTTTCTTTGTGACAGGAATCTCTGTGTAATGGGGATCAACACTTCTGTCATAGCACAGAATACTCTCTTTAATAATATGATTTTCCTTCTGTTTCATGATGTGGTAAAAGGATCATCTGTGCTTATCTAAAGCAAAATGAACTTTGTGTTGCTGTGGGAGAGGTTTGGAGATCTGAGATACCTCAAGTTTACAAAAAGACTGTAAATAACTTTGTGAAGCAGGATTTTCAGTTACTTTAGAACTGTCAGCACAGGGGAGATGGTGGAGTTTTTTACCATACAGGATGAAAGCAATCCACTGCAAATATTTGATTGTCATTACTGTGACAATTTCTTCCATGGACAAAGCTGGATAGCGTATTTAGGGATGAGCCTGTATTTCATGTATCATCAACACTTTGCACTGTCTGGCTTCCACTCAGTGACAGTGAATTTTCTGTTCTCCAGTCTACATGCCCTTACAGTAATCTCTGCTTTCTCCACCTCCCCACTGCCTTATTCTGGACTAAAGTCAGTTTGCTCTCTCAGGGCCTGAGTGCCATTAAAGCTCACAACCGTCATCCCAGATCCATTGTCAGCTGTGGTTCACTTGAATCATGATGCCATTTTATCACTTTACTTCTCTGGCTTTCCAGCTTCTCATGTCTCTCTTGCTGTTCATTTTTGCTGCAGAGGTCAAATATACCAACTGTTCTGTCAATAATGGAGGTTGTGAACATTTCTGTAGGGATGACCCTGCCAACCAGTGCCGCTTTTGCACTTGTGCATCTGGGTATCAGTTGATGGATGACCATACCACTTGCAATCCTGTAGGTAAGAGGACAATGTTCATACTTCAGATATGACAAAAGATTATTCAGACATATGAAGTAAGAGGGTTTTGTGGGAGAATTGTCTGCAGTGAACCTAGTTACTGCTTTCAAAACATTCATTCCATGCAGAGTAACTCTGTGCCTTTCCCAACTCCGTGCCCATTTTATGGCCTTTTCACCTGGTTAGCCTCATTGAGATGTACAGAGGAATCAGGAAATTGTCTTCTCTGCAAAGCTCTGAATAATACTGCCTAGGTTAGCGAGACAAAGGGAATGCTTTACAAGATTTTGTATTGGATAATCTGGTCTTTGCTAGTAATTTCTCTGTATCTCCTGTAGTGGAGTTCCCCTGTGGAAGAGTGAAAATAGACGAACTTGAACCTGCAGCAGGATTGAAAATTCGGCTCATTGAGGGAACAGTAGGAAGAAGAGGATGGAGCCCTTGGCAGGTGAGGAGGAAAGACTTTTTCACCACAAATAGTTAAGGCTCTTCCTGAACTGCCCTGCCTGCCTAGCTGCTCCAGAAATGCTCTTACATTACTAGAGGTGGTGTCACATGACCCTAAGATTCCCTTAGATTGGCTTTTTCAAAAGAAACCCAAATTTGGAGTAAACAGGAAAAAAATAGTTTATTATCTGTTAGGACTCTTGGCCTTGTCATTTTAGCCAAGTTTTTTACCTCACCTTGCCAACAATGTTAAGAGAGAGGAGAGTGATGACGCTTAGCTACTCTGTTGTGCCATCCTAAGGAAGGCAGCTTAACCACTGCAGCTACTATAACAGCCTTATAGTGGGAATCTGAGGTAATCTTGTCCCCCTTTTTGCTCTTCAGCACTTCTTCACCATTTCTCTGGCCCTACTGGTCACACTATTTTTGATACAAGACAGGATGCTGTTAGCCTTCTTTGGCGCCATAGTATGGGAGTTGTAGCCTGAGATGACACGCTCTCTCTGATTTGTTGTGGACACAAAAATAATCCCCTCATTTGAGCTTTGAGGTACCAGAGTTGTTCTTTTCAGTGAACAGCATTGTCCCATATTGATTTGGATGAAGTCAGCCCTTATTTAGGAAGAATACTCCAAACTTTTTTGTAGGTGTTCCACATCTTATGAATAAGATCCAGAGATCTTATTCATAGTGCTTTTGTCCCACTGTAGAGCATTGACAATGAATGTGATATGCTTTAGTGCTTGATGTGTCTGGGCATTTTACAACCACAAAGAAGAATGTATACAATGTTTTGTGAGCCATGCTCCACGCAGTGTCAGACCTCTCTTTTTTCTTTCAGATTATGCTGCTAAATAGCAAAGGGAAGTTCCTGTGTGGGGGTGTTCTTATCCATCCATCTTGGGTCCTAACAGCAGCACACTGCATTGAGGCAGCAGAGAGGCTCAAAGTAAAACTTGGTATGAAAAACAAGTCTGTCCCTGTTTCTTTTAAATATAACTGTTTCATTCCCAATGTTTATCATCTCAGGGGTAAGACTAGCAGGTTATGAAGACAAGAATCCTTCTTGATTGTAGGAGTAGGTTGTCTAGGAATTATTTAATATGCACCTTAGCACAACTCCAAAAAAGATTTAGTGAAAATCTGATTTCATTTAAGCTGCTATCAGCCTTGCTATGGAAGTGAATTAATGTCTTCTGAGCACTGCTGCTTGTCTGTGAAGCAGAAAGACTTGGTCTTTTGTGCTTGTGTTTTTCTGGTGATGAAAATATTGCAGGTTTTCTCAATATTGGGGAAAAATGTCTTGGTCTCAGGAGGAGAATGTCACAGTGCCTTTTCCTGCCCTTTCATACATTACTGAAAAGTAATGGTGTTCAGCAGAGAAGGAGAGGTGCTGTAGAGTGGCAACACTGCCTTTACTGGCACTGCTGCTCTTAAGCATGAGAACATCTGTGTCAGGTACAGTACTGCTCCTGAATTAACAAACAATGTTAATTAATGTTCCATTCACACTTAAGTAGAATTTTTTTCCTAGGGGAGGGGGACAGGATTAGTGTTTTCTGTCTACCATTGGTGACAGAGGCATAACAGCTCAACTTCTTTCTTTCTTCATAAGTGAAAAGATAGGTTGTTGCCAGTAATTGTTCCATATATGCTGTGGATGTGCAAATGTTTGAGAACAGAGACAATAAGGCACATACAGATGGATATGTTTATGTTCAACATAAAGGGTGAATGGAAAAGCACATGATATAGCAAGGGTCCTCTTAGTGCCAGAATATCCACCTTTTCAGCAGAGGGACATCAAAACAGAAGTGTGTGTGTGGTAGTTTGGAAATATGCATACAGACTACACATTTCCAAGCACTTCTTTTCTTCCTTTTTAAGTGATTGCCAATGTGTATATTTAGTTGTAGTGAGGCCTTAGAAAAAGAAAGCTGTTCAGAAAAGAAGGGAGGAGTGGGGTCAGTCAAGACAGTCCTGTGCTGTCCAAATTGAAAATTGATTTTTCAGTCTGTGAAGAAAAATGTTGACACTTGAGAACCCCAATTTGAGAAGATTGTTTGTTTGTTTGTTTGTTTGAATGAAACTCAAGAGGTATCTCACACATAAATTTGGGGTGAGTGTACAGAGTAATTAACAGTGTACAGATGATGAGCAATAGGGGCTGGAGTTTGTCTCACTCTCCTAGTTGCCCAAAAGACCTTCTTTATTAATAGAGGAAGAAGCAATTGAGTGGTCATGAACTGAAAGTTGTGATGCTTAAGAGGAGAACCCTTCTCATTCAGCCTTGAGCAGAATTGCTGTGGTGAGATGGAAACCACAGAAGGGTCCTTTACTGTGGTTTGGGGCTGTGTGTGCAGGACTGAGATGACTATAGCCTGAGACTTCACCAAGAGAGGAGAGATTCTTCTCCAGATGATACTCCAGGACAAGCAGAAAGGAACCTTTATAAGCCCAAGTCTACCATTGCATGATTGTCCTTTTACATGAATCTTTTGGGCTTTTACTGCCACCAGAAAAGCAGTTCTCACTGGAAAAACTCATGCTCTAAACCAGGAGACATTTAGTGAGATACATGGAACAGAGTTTTGAATGGAGACATTGCCGTGTCTGCATTGGCAGATGTGAGCTCTATGGCAGTAATGAAGATGTTCATACTGAGACTGCAGAGGTGATACTCGACCTGCCTCTGTGAGGCTGGGATACCCAACACTGGGCTGGACCTGTGTCCTGCTGCAGCTCTCTGCTTGCTGTCCATAAGAGCAAAACTGGAGGGGAAACATGCATTTGGGTTCGCACTCGTGAGCTTGGGGAATAGTCTTGTAGCAGGACTCACATGGCCTTTTAGTGTCTTGAAAAGTTAGATCTCAAGAGTAGCTGAAGTTTTGCAAAATGAATTTGAGCACAACCCAGTTTCCCTGTGTGTGTCTCCTTCTCCTGCATCTGCAGCTTAAGAGCATTCAGAGCTTCGAGAAATAGAGCAGACAGGGGAATGTAATAATTCAATTCAAAATACTGTCTCTCCCTTCAGAGAACAGGTCTCTCTCTTTCTTGTTTATGTGGAACTTCATAGTTAATATTTTTTTGCCAGCAACAAGATTGTGATGCATTTCACACGACTCTATATTCAGTACATCCAGGTGTGGATAGGACTTCTGGAATTTGAAACTTGGGATGGATAACTCTACTGAGGAAGGAAGTATTCATGACCAGAAATCAGTAAGATCTTCTCGTGGGCTGGCATGGGGAGAGCACTGGTGTGAAAGCTGTCATCTGTTTATTCATAGGCGTCTCAGGATATAGACAGTTCATGGCCATTGTTGTACACAAAGCATGTGAAGCCTAGCAGACAGTATGCTCCTACACAACTAACCTGCCTTCCTCAGAGGAGATGACCTGACAGTAATTGAGTACGGAGTTGTTTCTGAGGCCTGAAGCAGAGCTTTGTATCTGTGAAAATAGGAATAAACTCCTGCCCCTTATCTGCCAGTGAGCCTCCAGCTACAGCATCTGCAGAGTGGGCCATTTAACTGACAAGTCTTAAATAGTCAAACATTCCTTAAAATACAGGTGCGAGATTGCAGAAAGGAGTTGCCTTACTAGTCAGTCATCTTTACCTTATAAACCCTGAAGTTCAGTCATTCAGCCACTGATTATACAGCATAAAGCTCATGTAGTGTTGTGGCTTCCTTTGTTATGTGCTTGCTCTTCCAGCTTAGTGCTGACTCCGGATTGTTTTCCTCCTGAAGAACTCTCAAGTTGCACAAGTGTACTGTAGTATCAACACAACACGGCAATACATTGGCATTTCAGTTTCTCAACTAATTCATTTGGTGCTCTATAGCTTAATAATTTAGGTAAATATGGAAAACCTACAGATTCGTCCATCTAGTAAGAACACTGTTAACCTATACCATAAAAAGAACAAGTGTCTATATTACAAGGAAAGTAAGAACATGAAGTACAATCCTAAAGCCCAGCGTAATCCAGATGCAATCCTTGGTGTTCAAGGTAAAGGAAGATTCCGTAGTCTCTGTCATCTTCTTGTTTGCTTTTCCAGGTAAATTCCGCCGTCTCCGTATTGAGGCAGAGGAGCAAACCATTTGGGTTGATAAATGTGTGAGCCACGAAAATTACAGCAAGGACACCTCCGATAATGACATAGCCATGCTGCACTTGGCTGAGCCCGTGGTGTATAACAAATACGCACTCCCTGTCTGTCTTCCCACTCGCTCCCTAGCAGAACAGGAGCTAACAAGGAGTGGGAAGCAGGTGGTGGTAACAGGCTGGGGCAGCACGAGTGATGAGAACCCCGACAGTTACTCTACATTCCTCAGTTACATTGAAATCCCCATCGTTCCCCGGAATGAGTGTGCCCAGGCAATGAGATTTGACATCTCTGACAACATGCTTTGTGCTGGGAGCTTAGGAGACAGAAAGGATTCTTGCAGTGGGGATAGTGGAGGGCCTATGATCACTAAATATAAGGATACCTGGTTTTTGGTAGGACTGGTGAGCTGGGGTGAAGGCTGTGGAAGAAGGGAGAAATATGGAGTCTACACCAAAGTTAGTCAGTATCTCGAGTGGATCCAGCACCACATAGATGAGATGTCAGCTTCTTGGAAGGGTTGATTCTGATCCTGAGAGTCTGGAATATTGTAGCGATGTGCTAGGGGACAGTATGCAGTATAATGATGTACTGTCAGATCTTCAGTATTAAATATTGAGTATATGTTAACCTTGTGTGTACTGTTTTCCTTGGGACCTCATTTTTTGTACTCCCCCCCCCCCCCTTTTTTATATTGTTTACATTAGTTAGTTTCCAGGTTACATTGTTTATTTGTATCAGTGGTCCTAGTGGTCCTACTCTTACAGGTAAGAAATAATACTCCATTACACTGAGATGCTCTACAGCATTGTAGAAAATAAGATAGTCCATGGTCAGATGATTCCATCTTGGGAGTGTAAAATGACTGGATTGATTGGAGTGGTGGGCAGGAGGGGCAGAGAAAAGTGTTTTAACAGTCACCACAGTGATACAGTTCTGTCATTTCAGCTTTAACTGTTTTGGTTGGGTCTGTATTTGTATAATTTTGCTTTCAACACAGTGAAATTTTAAGAACATCTTCACTGCCTCCACTCATTCACATCTTACTCCAATGCTCACAGATTCAGTTGATTCAGCAGGTCACTGGAACTTCTCAGTATTTTCTATCTTTTGCACACTCAATGCCTGATTTTTCACACACCCCTCCCCAGACTTCCTTCAAAGTCAATGGGGATTCTGATGTTATTAAAATAAAACAAAAACAGAGGCTTAATTCCAAGCTTTTGCATGCTCCATTTATCCTAAGTGTCTGTAAATCTCTTCTACTTAGCAAGATAAACACTTTTGTTCATTCCTATTCTAGTGACAGCAATCAGCTGCAGGCTACATTAGCATTACTAATACTTGCTGATAAATGTGTGTGTGTGCGTGTTTGCACCTGTATCTGATGTCTGTGTGTATATCAGTAAATAAAATGAAGATACTTAGCACCAATAAGTTCAGAGGAAGTAGAAGTGGTGAAAATGGAGTTTAATACCACTGATCATACCTGGGTTTTAATCTTAGCGCTTAAGTCTGCTCTTGTGATGAGACTGTTAAATGAAGAAAACCTGAGCTACAACAAATCATATTAGAATTTGTGAGAAATTTAATGTGGTGTCAGCAAAAAGGTTTAATACCTCTTAAACTTGTGGACTTTCTTGTTGACTTGCATGCTGCTTACATGCTTATCAAGCAAGTGCTGAAGTTGATTCATGCATTACAGAAGCAGCAGGCTAAGGGTTTCATGTTGGAGCCCTTAGCTGAAATTAGTCAACCATCTTTCTGGGTCACTCTTTCTGTCTCTTTTTCTCTTTTTTTTTACCCCCCTGCTTTTTTATTTGGGACTGGATTTAAGGATCAATGAATGTTAAAGAATAATGCTTTGAACAGCAACCTTCCAGTCAGGGCCTGCACCAAGAACTGCTTCCAAGAAGGCTGCTGTGCATGTCATTGAATTGCAAGGAAAAACATAATTATTGTGTTCAATGCAACAAAACCATGGATCTAATTACAGGTAGAAAGCATAATGTCAGTGAGTTGCTGTGACTATTACAGGGCAGTATTTGCCTTCCTGCAGGGGACTGCTATGAATCCTCCTACATACTCTCAGCTCTGTATATTTCAACAGATGTTTACAGAGCAGCTGATGTGTTTTCCAAATCAGTTGGTCTTTCCTGCTGAAACATGGAATGCCAGAAATCTTTCTTTAAAAATTCCAGATTTTCCTGAAGAACTTTGTTGCAAAGAAGTGGCTTTTATTGTTGGAGGATGCTTTTAAGAACTCTTTTAAAATGCACATGTGTATATGTGTAGAAATACACACACAATTTTCTTCTGATTTTGAATTTTAAATGTGTTTCATAGAATCCAGAACATTGTCTCTCCTCTGTCAATATTTGTGACTGGTTAATGATCAACCTCTTGACCTCATGGCCGTTCCTGGTGTACATCCAAATCTCTCTCTTGTCTTCCCCTAAAAAAAAAAATAAAGTGAGTATAATTGCATGGTTCTGTGTAAAGTGGATTTGGAAAAATGGTACAGGTAGCAAAGAGGTTTGTGCTGATGGATCCTGTGAAAATATTTAGCCTGTGAAGGTGATATGAAGAAATACAACCTTCTGTCTTGTAACTTTTACTGCCAGGTACGTGGTGGATGGTTTCTTCCTTGGGGTTTGTGTATGCAGTCTTACTTGACAAGACCATCAGGAATTACACAGCAGCTGCTGTCATTGGAAACTGAAGCGTGCAGCTCACCCCTCAGCCTGGGATGCAGTATAAAGGTGGCTGTCACTAGACCTGGCTTCTGCTCAGTTTGGGCCTGATCCATGCCTGCCTTGTCCACTAGAGCTTTTTATTACTTCTATGGGCTTTGGGTCAGACTCTGTGCCACATCCTGAGCTAGCTCAACCTCTGCACGTTGCCTTGTGAACTGTTGGGATTCCTGTTGTGGTGTGCAGCATCAGTGTGGCTTGGAGAAAGAAAAGGCATTAGGTAACATGAACTAGGTAGAATTTGCTCTATTTGTCCCTTCTGTTCTCTTGCTTCTCCTTCTTCATCTGTTTTTGCAGGCTAATTCACTCTTGTTTTTGTAACAATATACCAATTTCATTCTTCTTTTCCCTCTGAAGGAAATCAGCAGGAACTTGGAGCATTCTGAATGCTCACTAAAATGGAGAGCAGTTCCTCACTTGTGATGTTTCTCCTATTGACATGCTCCATCAACAGCAGCTGTCAATTTTCATATTCAGGTAGGTACTTCTGAATTACAACAGATAAATCCTTTAAAGATGACCTCAGAACTCAAGGGATGGTGGAGAGCAATTTCACTAATGTAAGTGAAAGACATCACCCCATTAGCAGACAGCAGGATCTGCCCAAAGCTTTTCTTGGCTAAAAGTTTTTGTGGGGTGTTCCCAATTCCCTAGAAGTGAAACAATTTAATATTATTCTAGAATTTCAGTCATTGCTATTGATACCAATCCTACAACTGCCAAGAGATGTGTGTCTTTGTGAGCCATCTCCAAAACCAGTATTTTTGTAAAAGGGTTTTGACTGATCTAGGGCACTGAACCATCACTGCAAAAACAGAGTACTGTTAAGTGAACTGATATATGAATTTTAGTGACCTTTGTCAGGATTTCATGGTGTGCTTTCTTCTTAAAACACTTCTTAGCAGCAGTTTTTCAGTGATGAATGGGTTTTGGATATCAGGCCACACTTCTGGAGACTTAACAAAAATGTGAAAACCTCTGTCTTATCTAAATAGTGGTATCAGTACAGCCACAAGGGCTGAGTGAGCCCTCATCTTCCTTCAGAGCATCCTGGCTGGAAAATCCTGTGCTTCAGCCAGAGCTGCCACAGCAAAGATTGGTTATAGAGCAGCAGGGGTATGTGGGAAGAACCTTACTGCATAGTCCCTCTTTTAACCATGCTTCCCTTAAGTAGCTCTTAAGACATTACAGGAGAGGGGCAGATAGCTTAGTGAAGTTGAGGTGAATGAAATGTGACTACAAAGTTGACACTTAATATGTTTCTTCCCATGAAGGAGCAGTGTCTGTCCTGTTGTGGCCACAGTGGTTACCTGGAAAGCACTGGGTCTCCATCACTGACTACCTGACAAAGATGACACCAAATACAAACCACACCTCTCCTTCTGTTATGTTTAAACATGCACACACAGCCAGGCAACTGATAATTGTTATGAATCAGGATGGTTGGGCAGAAAAATATAACAAAGCCTGCAGTACTCAAGTCTTGTGGAATAAAAAATTACTTCTGCACTAATCTGCAGCTCTCAGTAATGAGTCCACCAAAAGCTTAAACTACTAATGTCTTCTGTTAGAATACAAACAAGTTTTATTCTCCCTTGGGCTGTTTATGTAGATTCCTGCTCCCCTTCCTTATATTGTTATATATATATATGTATATATTGTTATATATATTGTTTACTCAACTGAAAGCATGCATGACTGTGACTGTAATGATGCTGATTTGTTGTCTTCCAGTATCAACTGTTCAATTTTGGTTTTCTAGTGTTTATGAGAAAAGACAAAGCACATGAGTTGCTGAAAATCCGTAAACGTGCTAACTATTTTCTAGAAGAGATTCATCCAGGGAACTTGGAGAGAGAATGCAATGAGGAAAAGTGTTCATTTGAGGAGGCTAAAGAGATCTTCCATTCACAGGAGAAAACAGTAAGAAACTTCATTGTAGGAAAAATAGAGGAAAGTTAGCAGTGAGCTGTAAGTAATCCTGGCATGCCTCTGACAGGTGTGCTTCTATGGATTGTGCAGCTTGGGAGTCAGGTAGAGTCACTCAGGGCACCTGTGAGATCTCACTTTTGTTTTTTAAATGTTAAACACAATTCCTTTAAAGTATCCAATACCTATTTCCATGAGAGCCTCAATCCAGCAATGTGAATCTGACATTTTTCAGAGGCCACTTGCTTGATCAGACCCCTCCAAATACTGAGGAGTGCTTCACTCCCAGGGTCCAGTAGTGTCCAGCTGGGAAGCAGTGCTTCAGGCATTCTGTTGTTGGGCCTTCTGCTGAAGCAGGAGTTTGAACTGTAATTTTAAACCAAGTTGCCTAGTTTCTCTTACTTTCAACCCAGATTGCTTAGGTGATGTCTTCATTAGCAGGTAGTGCAGCACAGTAGAAATGGCTCTTCAGAGTAAAGTAGTTGGTGCTGAGGACCTTGCAGTGCCATATTTTCTAGGGAGGAGGTGTCACTTGAAACTTGTAGGCTGATACCACAGACCTCTCAGTGGCTTCAGCATTTATGGATCTAAGCCTTCAGTTTAATTTTCATTCCATTACAACCCAGTTTTTACACTGTGGCTGGTCCATGATGCAGATGAGAGCAAGCTGCGTGGTGATCACCAGGAGATCTGCTCTAACAATGCATTTTATGGTCCTAATGAAAGTGTTAATTTACATGCATCCTACCCCCCCCCCCCCCC